>JBBPLR010000841.1:0-12298 GCA_038089915.1 Sutorius australiensis
TACAGCATCCTCGACGTCTTCCAAGAGGGTCCGCTCCGAGATCGCGGAAGGCAATGACGAAGAACCAAGAGCAAAACGATCCAAGCTTGTCGACACCGCGACTCGACAAGAGAAGCGGATGGTATTCTACCCTGTGTACGTGTACGAACACACGTGCCTTGGGATCCTGTTCACTTCCAGCTCGATTCGCGGACGCGGAACGACCGTATTTTGCGTCCTGGATACCAGAGATGAGAAAACGAGGCTGGCGTTGAAGATGTCGTGGCAAGATCTCGAGCGGATCGCGGAGCAGGATGCGGTTCTGGAAAGATTAGCGGGGTATGCTCACCCGAATGTAATCATCCCCAGCAGGTGCATTCTTCTTGTTTCGTGGGGGGAAAGTTCACTTACATGTTAATTCAGGACATTCAATGCCACGAGGAATGGAAAGCCGTGCACGACGCTTGGTGCCATCCGAGGGTTTCTTGACGAGCAGATCGATCACTTACAAGTCGAAAACCGGGTGCTCAGGATTTCCCTCTCCCTGCTCAAACGCCCAGTGAAATACTTCTGGGGAGTACACGATTTCGTGCGCGGGTTACGTGGCGCGCTATCGGGTACGTGATATTTCTGTGAAGCGGGTTGTAGAAGTGATGGAGGCTGACACGATGGTATGAAAGGACACGAGTTTCTCACCAAGATCGGTATTTTACATCGCGACATTAGCGAGAACAATATCGTGCTGGGCGTTTACCCTTGGGAGGAGCGAGGATACTTGATCGATTTCGACATGGCCATCCTCCAGGATGCCGAGGAACCCACACACGTCTCGAATTCGCTGGTCGAATCTGACGACGAGCTCGACATCATTCTCTCGGAAAGATCCCTTGATCATGCCAAATTGGAAGGGGAAAAGCGCGTCAAAGGACTGCGAACGGTAAGTATAGATACAAATGTCGTATCTGCGGCGACTCATTATTTCAAGGGTACTTTTCCCTATATTTCCTCCAATGTTCTCTTGGGCGGGCGACACACGCACTTCGATGATTTGGAATCTTTCCTTTACGTGCTTCTGTTGTTCTTCTTTTCCTACGCAGGTCCGCTTCCGAAACCGGAGCTCCAGTGTGCCCACGATGATGGATTCGTTCAGCCTACTGGGTCTGGCCGCCTTTCCCATGTGAGAATTTGGCCGAAGAAGTACGTGGACTGGGCAGATGGAGACCCACAGGTAATAGGGAAACTGAAATGCTGGGAGGTTTCGAATGCTTGTGCTCCCGGCAATCTGGACGAGAGCGTCGAACTCCAGGAATGCTTAACCAACAACTGGCCGGAAGCTTTACATCTTCCTATTCGCTCTTTGTTGCGGTCTATCTTCAAAGTATTCTGGAAGAGTACGAAAGGGGGCGCAACTCTGAGGGGCCGCACGGAGGTTTCACATACTCGGTTCATTTCTATATTGGACAAATGGTTACAGCAGTACAGGACACTTGAGAGTGAGTATTCGAACTGCCCAGATTTCGAGGACCCTAAGTAGGTTCTGATCCATTGCTCATGTGACATACCGCTTGCTAAACCACATTTTATTTGCAGGAAGACAGGATAGGATCGGTGTCTGGTCACCTAGGATGTATACATACACCCACCATCTTGTCCCCGAAGAATCGGACGCATTTGTTGCATTCAACCCGGAAACACTCAATTTATTTGGACTTTTTACAACATGTGAGTTACCGTACCCGGGAATCGAGTCCGCCGTCACAGACAGCTAGTCGGTTCTGGCAGAGGCAATTTGGCATTTACAATCTTTTGCATTGCATGTACTACGCAGGGCACAGCAAGTATATCATCTCATCGATTATATATTAAAATGACCTGCTAGGCGATGACAGAGACCTCGCCGGCTTGGACATCAACAAACGTACTTGCTTTGAGAGCGTCGTCCAATGGAATCTACAGTACGTTGGATTACCGTACGTTTAAGTTTTACCAAGTGATGGGAAATCCGAGGGTATAATGCTTGTGGACTCCGCGGCGATCCAGAAACTCACGCGACCCGCGAAAGTATAAGTCTATCAGAGGCAAACGGTTATGAGACCGAGGGTCATGCATTGACTGGCCTTTGACATTGACACCAAAATGTTGTCATCATAACTTCGAATGCAACTCGCAAAGTCATCAATGCCAGGTATGTGATGAGAGCTACACGGCTAACCCGGGCTCCACAGTTCCACGCTCGACGGGAAGGGTCACGGTTGTCTTAGATGTAGACAATGATGACTCGGTTATGAGAAATGTTTGCGGCGGTTGGAGGGAGGAGGAGCGATCGGGCCTTGTAACACTGACTCCGCGTCGAGTGGGTATGAAAAAACCCAAAAATTGAGATATTCCGCAGTCGAACATCCGAGGCATCAAAGGCTCACCGGCACCTCCCAACACCATGACTACGGGGTCCGCGCTATACTCGCGGTGCTTGCGTTCAGTTTGTCGTCTCGTCTTCCGGTACAAATGGATCTGTGAGTGCTACGAAGGATAATCTACTGGAGACAAGACCTAGACAATTTAACAGTGTTGTAAGTGAACAGCCGTACACTCATCCCACGGTCTCTCAGGTTTCCTGCGACCAACGTTTGAAAGGATCCCTGAAGCTGATTGCACCCAGCGATAGCGGCAAACTCAGACCAGATAAAATTTGGGAGCTAGTTTATACCAAGTCGACGTTCCGAGTCCAGTTCAACAAGACCATGTCCGACCAAGATTGTTGGAAATCTGAATATGATTGGTTGGTCTCACCGCGTTCTGGGATATCAAGGGAAACTGTTCTATGCGTCCTGTTCGACCATGGGACTCAACGCCAGTTCTCGAGCGTCCGTATAACCTTGTCGTATGGGAAGGATGCCACTCCCAAGCAAATCGGGTCATGGGTACGCAGCCTTCCTTTTCAACATCTGTCTAGGTTCGTTGACCATTGGTGTGACCCAGCACATCACACCGAAATCATCTTCGCCTTCCGTAGCCAGCCGCGTTCCCACCGAGGTCCAGGACACAGTGCAGAACGACGCATCACTTCCAATCTGTAACATAGTCTTCATCGCGGACCGACACTCAGCCCGATCGCGGATCACGTCCAAAGTGAAAAGAGTCTGCGGGGAGGTTTTTCTCGGAGAGGGTAGCTCCCCCAATGATTCTAGCAACACCATCTTCGAATTCGACCAACCGCTGACGGAAAACACGCAGAGCGTGTCCGTCTCGTTCACTAGTTCATACCTAATGTATACCCCAATGACCCACGGTATTTTCACCCATCCTTCCGAGGACCGCTCCGCGACAGTCGGCCGGGTCGTACGCGTTTTACCAGCTGCTCCTACGAGCAAGCGCCGAACCATCTCCCTTTCCTTAGATCTCCTTCTCCTCGTCTTCGAAAACTTGTGCTTTCCAGTGACGCGTCTCGGTTGGAGAAAGGATATCTTGACCTGTGCATTGGTGTGCCGGCAATGGATATGTGCGCTTGACAAGCTTCTGGTCGACTTTCGCTCGTGGGGTAACCAAGATGGTCTCCCTCCTGACATAACCGGCCTTGCGAATGGAGTCATCGCGCGCCCTAGCCTCGCTCTTGGGATCAAATGCTTCTCGATTTCTTACTTTCAGAAGTTCCCGACCTGGGATCTTGATCCAAGGTTAAGATTTCAAAAGGCATCTTTCAGGTGGCGTTGGCGACACGATGATGCGCAAGTTTCTAACGCTCTCGTGCCCATTCTGTGCGGGGCCAGAAATCTAAGGACCCTTCACCTGGACTCACTCTCGCTGAAGGCGATCGTTTCGCCAGACGAGCTTGCAGATGCCCTTTGTGGGCTGAGCAAGCTGGAAGAATTCAGGGGCAATTTAATCTGGCTTAACAGAAATATGGCTCGAATGGTGTCCTGTATCGCTAAATGGCCATCGTTGAAACGTCTCTCTCTCACCGCCTGCCATATCTCCCTGTCTCGCGGCTACACATCTGATCTCTCTCTCGGCGACCCTGCCCTACCGTTACTACCCCCAGTATCTTGTTCCCTCACCGAACTCTATCTCTGGGGCGTTCCTATCCAGGACAACGAACTCGCATGCATTGTGAGCACGTCCGGCGCAACCCTCGAACGACTCATATTGTCCAACTTGTCAAAGTTAACCAATGCGGGACTCACCGTTGCCCTGAGCACTATCTGCGGATCGCTGACCTCCATAGTATGCGATGGCCTCCCATCGCCCCAAGACGCAGGCGAGGAGTATGCCCTCGACGTCACTATCTCGCGCATGGCACGCTTGACGGACTTGCAGATCGGCCAAGATGACGCGTCGGAACGGATGTTGGAGCGGCGTACGGAAGCGTTTTTGCAACAGACCACACCTGCCCTCTCCAAAGTTCGCCTAACCTTGTCGGTCAAGGGCCCCGATCATCCTCGGAGTGGTTTGCTTAGAATGGTTATACGTGATTGGCCTGGCTGGGAGATATGTACATAATAGTGTCGGTCTGCTTGGCTAACGGATATTAGTTAGCGTTGCAAGACATTTACCTAGGAGATCAGTAAATTAATCTCAACTGGCAGATCATTCAATGTTCTGGCGCAGAGCTACGTGCATCCTTATTCGGATCTGCAAGTGTTGTTGGTTGCAAGTGCCATCTGATTAAAATGACTGGATTTGCACAAGCCAGTAGCCTAGGGTAACACCAAAACGGTGTGCACCCCTTCTTCTCTTACCCCATCAAACCGCACATCCACAACCTTCACCACCTCCCCCTCCCCACCCTCCACCGCACCCTCTTCACCCCCCACCGTCCGTCGATGATCCACCACCCTCACGCTAGGCACCCTCAAATACCCGCACTCCATCGGAATTACATTCCACGTCAGACGTGCCTCTCCGCCCGGCAACACCAGCGGCACCCGTCCGCTCCGCAACCCAGCGACGACGAACCCGTCCGAGGGCTGCGGGTCGAGCGAGACGCCGACCACTGCCGAGCGGCTTGTGTGCCGGTTCCGGATCGTCAGGTGCATCGGTATGGGTGTGTGGAGTTTTGCCGTCGTCGGGACGCTCAGGAGCGCAATGAGGGAGTCGCGTGGTGGATGGAGGGGTGGGAGTGGGATAGGTGTTGATGAAAGAGGGCCGTATCGTCCGGGCGATAGCACTCTTGATGCGCGTCGTCAGACACGGCTAAAACCCAGCCACAAAGACGATCCCTACCTTTTCCACGTCACCACGTATTCCCCCGGTCCAAACAGGGCGCCGCTCATCGTCTCATCCTCGGTCTCGGTCAGCGCGATACGGCAGACGTCCGAAAACTGGTCCCCGGTGAGGTATTCTGCAGCAAAACATCATCAAGTGGAAGGCATCAGCTATCGCGGATACCCACCACCAGAAATCTCCCCCTCGATACCCGCTTCCAGCGTCGTATCAACCACCCTCGCATACCGATTCTCCTGTGTCCATTCGCTCAGCCACATAGAAGACCATCGCCACACTGAATAGCACGCACCACCCGACGCAGTGCCACACTCTGCACCTCCACCCCACACGGCGCCGCACACTCCACCACAGTCAACACCACCGCCTCCCCGCCCACATACCCTTCCCAATCTGCGCCCTCGAACACCGACAGATCCGCAAGCGCTGGCGGGGGCGCGAGCGACCGCTGATACGCCACGTCTTGGTGCGTCACAAACACGCTCAAGATCGGGATCAACAGCGTCCGCAGAATCTCCTCCGAGTCGTTTGGCGTGCCATCCAGCGTCTCTGACGGCGACGGCGCACGGAGCAGGGATGGAGATCGTCCCGCCGTACTCGACTGAACCGATACATCGATCGTCCGCTCCCCTGGCGCCCCGCTGCTCAGCAACACCAGAGTCTTGACGACCGATACACCCGGCTGGAGAGTCCCAAACTCAACGCCCTTGATCAGACCCGATGATTTCTGCTCATCAAACGTGATGGATTGCACTGTCAGCATCAAAGTGCACGGCGGCCGGTCAGCACACGCTTGGAAGGAAATCGGGCGACACGGAAACGTACCTGCCTCATCCACCTCGGTTGGCTGCAACAACACGTCGACGACCACGTCCAGCGCCCTATCGTCCGTGTTAGTAATCTCGACTATTATTGGGTACGACTCGTCCAACAACGCCGGTTCGTGGTGCGAAAACGAAAACAAGAGCTGATGTGGTCGATGCCGAACGCTAACGGATGCGTGTCATTCAGGTAGATTTGGATTGAGGGAGATGCACTCACATGACGCTCGTGACGTCGTCCCTCGCCAGGGGGATGAAGGACAGGGGTCGCACCGAACTCAGCCAACGAGGAACGACTCGACCCGACTCGCGCGACGCACAAGCCTCGTGCAGCACCTCGATCGTCCAACTGCCTACTTTCAGTGTTACCACGATGGCCGAGACCTACCCATCGATCCCGTCATCGTGACCGAGTAAGGAGATGATACGGTAAACACGTACGCTAAACACGCCGGGTGCGTCCGACGCAAGCGTACCCGTCAAGATGATCTGGTCCCCGGGTTGCCACCTTAGATAGGCTACCACCTCTGGAGGTTCCTCCGCCCCTATCTGACTCAGTTGCACGAGCCGCACAGGGTTCGAAGATGAAGCGTTATCGTGGCGAATGACGATCGGCATAACCCCTTCCGAGAACAAGACCGAGATCGAATCTATCGGCAGCGCAAAGATCGTGACATCTGACGGCGCGACCAGCGATATTTGAAAGGCGGCTTCTTCGCCTACTCGGACGTCGGATTTCCAAAAGACCACCGAGGTGTTCACTATAGCATGTATCAGCACCGCCCACAGACGACTAACCTAGTGCGTACGAATCGGCTCGGACTCTTTGAGGTCGACGATCAGGACGTCGTTCGTGGATGACGGAACAGAACTCTATCCTTGTGTTCAGCGGCGTTTCCACCAACACGAGTGGTATCACACCTTCAGCAACGTCAACAGATCGTCTTGCAGCGTCCCCGGCTCGTCCATTTCGCCTACGCAAGATCAGCGCCAAACAACAAAGCCATGCATTCACGCACCATACCCGATCATCTCTATCAGTAACTTCGCCGTCAGCTCCACGTCTCCGAGCTTCTTCGCGCAGTCATACCAAGTAGGAAACAACGGACGCAGCATCGCATGCCACCTTTCTCGCCGGTACGTCTTAGCGATCCGTTCAAAGAACCTGTTACCCATTAGCTTGACTTATGCAACGTCGAAAGAAGAATGCGCACCGGACCGCCAGCTCGAATTTGCCTGATTGGTAATACGTATGTGCGATACGACACGCGATCCACAGCGTCAATCTCCCTTGACTCGTCGTCGAACTATACTTTTTGAACAGCTCGTACGACTTTGTGTAGAGCTACCATCAAACACAACGATAGCGTCAATCAAGCGAACGCCCGGTGCGACGAACGAAGATACCTCCAACACGATCGTCAAGTGGTCCACCTTTTTTTCGTTGGCAAATCCAGGCGCCGCATTCGACCCCTGCGATACACTCTCGCTCGCCAAAAACCGCTCGCGTCTGGCCTCGGTACAGCGCGCCGCCATGTAATAGTAGTGACCCGGATGTTGAAGTGCGTGGCTAGGATTCAACCCGAGCGTCCGAACGGTGTCCATATCGGGCGGCGCACTACCCAACGCCCGTGTGAGCGGTGTATGCGTCGGAAACGTGAGTGTCGAATGGGAGCCTTGCTCGAGGAGTTCTGCGAGCATACGATGCCTGGGAGTAGTGAGACGAGCGTCGATGTAGTACGGTGGATGAGACCTACTGTCGTGCCATCCAGCTCCAATATTCAAACGTCTCCTCGCCGATCCCCCAGCCACGCGAAAAGTCGGCGAAGCGGCGCATGTGGAGATTGTGATGCGACAGCGCAAGGGCGTGTTCGTTATTGTAGAGGTAGAGCTTGGTGACCTAGGAACGGAAATGAGCGTTCACGAGGGTTAGTTCTGGAGAGAAAGTCACACCTTGAAGCTGATGGTGTCTGCGAGTACCTTGGCTTCTGCCCAACGCTTGGTTCGAGGAGGCAAGATGGCAGTGGATCCAAACATGACCATAAGCGTCGTATATGCGTCCTGGTAATGTCTATACGATATCAGAGGAGTGATCAAGCGTGAAGGCGTCCGACGAACTTGAGTGCGACCTCATCTTCACCCCTAAACTCTGCAAAACACGCCATCTTGTATTCGTATCGGACCGTCCAACCCTCGGGGCGGAGTGGGCGTGTGCTGGTAGCACCGACAGGAATCAGAGGTGGTGGATTATAGGAGGATGCCTGAGAGTGCCGATTGCGCTTTCGACGGACTCGTTTCGAGTGAGACGTATAATACTCCACGGCGGGCTCGTACAGCGCGTCTTGCAGACTATCCGAGTCAGCCAAGGAAACGGGAAGAGTCTGTGCGAACTAACCTTCGAACGAACTCTTCCAATTCCGCTGGGCTGACGGGACTCAGGACAAAGAGGGCGGCTCTCGAATCCAGCCCGCTTTGCCTTCGGATATACGACAAGCGACCGTCGAGGGACGAATCGTCTGATGGACGTCACATGTTGGTGCATGGAGGCAACATGGATCAGAGACATACCAAGCATCCGTCTGCTGGCCAACAAGACAACGGTGAGCTTGATGTTTCGTTCGTTCGTGGACTTTTTCCGTTGTGCGATCTCTGCGCTGAGCTCTGTGTCCTTCTTTCGTTCTTCCTCGACGCGTTCGCGCTCGTAATCGGCGTCGGGTGGATCGAGCGGGGAGCGCGGTGTTGTACTCGGTGCCTCGAACATGCGCAAGAAGAGGACAAAGACGCTCGGGAGAAACGTGGTATGTTTTCGGATCCATATCGGTGCGATAAGGCCGTCGGGGTAGAGCGGTGAGGAAGAGGTGAGCGGTGAGAGGGGTGAATGGGCGGACGGGTAGGATGGATCATCGGATGGGACGAGCTTGCGGGGGGGAAAGCGAATATTTTTGTCGACGATGACCACCTGAAAAGACTTGGTCCGTTGGGGTGCCCATACGGAAGGACGAATCAGAGCCTGTAGGGTATCGCGGAGACGTGCGACGAGGAGGGCAAACGCGTCCTGTGTCTTTGGTGGTGGTGGTGGCGGCGATCGAGGGCTATGTGGACGCGGTGAACTTGTCTCGTCGACGTCGAGTCCGGCGACGAACATGACGGGACAGAGTTGGACGAGCAACTCGACCGGGTACGAGTTCATCGTGATCAACGGTGATCTCACCGTGGGAAAACATAGGAGCTCTAATGTCATCTTACACCACCACCACCAAAGATTGTCAGTGCCAGACCGATTGCAGGTGTGTCGAAAAGACCCTTGTTATCGTTTGTTCTGACCATGCTCAGCGCATACGGAACTAGCGGGACCGGATGCATCTGCACCAAGGGAAAGTGTCTCTGCAGCCAGCAGTGCGTCAACGCCCCTCACTCGACCAAGGTATCCTTTTCCATCTGCACCGAGCTCGCATTGACATGTCCTAGTGTGAGTGTCGTGGCTCTGGTGAAAACTGCGTGTGCACTACAGAGGGCAAGGTATGCACATGCGAGTCCACCGAAACAGGTAAACAAAACGTAAGTCCGTAGCGACGAGAGAACAAGGTGTACGTGTACGATATTTGCTTGTACGATAGTCGAGCGACCTTGTACAGAATTTCAACGCTTCCCTTTCCCGGATGAAAGCAAGCTACTATAAGACGGACCAGCACCATCCAAGAATCCCTCATCGAGTTTTATCACGACCATGTACGCCTCCACCACCCGAGCCATCTTTTGCTTCTGGATCACGCTCCTTGCCATCGCCGCGCTAGGTCAGTCCCTTCATGAGCAAGATAACCATCGACTCAACCTTACCCTCTAGCCGCTGCTTCCCCCTTCCCAGCGTCAGGATCTGCCTTTGCGCAAGTCGCGAATAACCTCAACCTCGGGTGCACACATCAATGTGGCGGTGCAGAGAGCGTACAGCAACTCGTCAGTGCCTTCCATCTTCACTGCGCATGGTGCTGACGGGCTTCAGAATAAAAATGCTGCGCTGGGTTCGGCGGTCAACCCCATTTCCGTATTTGGAGGGCTCATCCTCGCTAGCGGCGTTCTTGCTGCTGTATGAACGGTGTTCGTTGACGACGGACTTTCCATTTGGACATTTTATTGTAGCAATAGGAGGGATATCACTTCTCATAATTGATATCTGATACTACTACTTACCGACGCATTGTCGTCGGCCATCAAATGTATTTAACCACTTTTTGGACATGTGATAGAAGGTGCTTGTACAACGGAGTGTTTCCAGCATCAATGGGTGATCGGGTCAAAATTCAGTCAGACACGAAATATGTAATTAGGGATTGTACCGACACTTGCACAAAAGGGAGGTTAATTTAATCCATGGATATCATACGATTCATTAAGTCGTCCCCCAGTGTATTCAACATGATACGCCCCCGAGTTTAGAAAAGCGGCTTCTCCGACGTCTCAGCTGGAGACACCTTTGGACTAGAGCACAACTAGATTGATACCGCTTCAAAAACGTTACCAGGAGAGACTCACCGTCGCACCCCACAACAATAACACGCTCTCGCAGACAATACCACCACGGACACCCACGTCAAAATCATCGCCACCAAGATCATCCACACCGCATTTCCAAACTGCACGCTAAAATCTGCACCCGAGAACAGCGAATTGATGTTATTCTTGACAAGGGCCACCAGCGCCACGTCCGCCGCGAACACGACAGTCGCGACGATCGCTGTTATGATCGCGATGATGAGCGTTATGATGGCAACGACGTGCGAGTGCAGGAACAACGAGAGGATAAATATGACGGTCGAGAGTGCCGCCGCGACGAGGTGGATTGAGAGCAGCAGCAGCAGGCCTGTCTCGGCGACGTTTCCGAGCTCCGTCGAAAGCCCGACGTCGGTGAGGAACGTGGCGGGGATCGTATAACCCAGCTGTGGACCGTAGCATGCACCTTGCGCGGGAGTCGACTGAGACGGGCTGTATGGGAGGTCAATGCCCGCGGGTGGGGAACACATAGAGATCTACTCGCTTCGTCGCACACACGCCCCATACACCAAAGTACAGGTTCGTGGCTGCACCCGAGACGGGGTTCTGCGAGTTCAACGCAGAGACCTCGATGATGTATATCGAGGGTGTGATCGTCAGCGACAATCCAACCAAGATGAAGAGCAAAAAGGCGATAAGGAAGATGACGATCGTCGTCAGAGACACCACCAGGTGCCTCTGTAGTGGGCGGGGTATCGTGAACCCACAGACGTTCAGTGTGGCCACCATTTCTCGTCTGGGGAGGACGCGGTGCAGGTGGACGGACAAAGTGCGAGGAGGAATTAGGTGGGAAGACAGCCTCGATCTTATGACCATTATACATAGACCACGTTCACATGGCCACTCGGAACTTCGCACCGCGAGATGACCCAGTTCACTCCACCGGCCACACCAGAAGCGCTAACCCAACTTGAATGGATCAAGGCTGATGGCGCTGATACCAACGTGCGTCGAATGCGTCGTTTAGGGGTCGCCTCCAGGGCAGGTCAAACAAAAATATAAAAATAGACGTGCTGCGCACTGGCGATACCAGACTCGGGGGATCTGCCATGAAGGGGGTGATATGGATCAGCGCAAAAGGAGAGGGTTGAAAAAGACCCGATCAGACGTTGACAGGGTGGGAGCTGACCTATCACTTACTGGAAGAACTTTGAGCTTCATTTACGCCGGCGATGCGTTATTTGGGTTCGAAGACTAAAGTCGCGTGTTCATTCCTTTCCTTACCGAGTTGCAAGGAGCGCACGTCCGAGCCACAGGGGCCCTGTCTTCACAATTTCGCTGATGGCCGACATGATCGCATCATTCCATTGGTAATGCGAATATGTTTGGGCGGTCTGCGCTGCGTATGGCCTGTTGGTTCAGTATGACGAGTCTCAAGTGAGCAGCGTTCTTTTCAACGTCCGCTTGGTAGTTGCGGTTCAGCATCATCTTTGGGCAGAATCACTCAAATGTACCTACCGTCCTCGCCTTTTCTCTCTACGTAGATAAACGGGGAGCCTGTATTGGGTGAATTTGGCTCTCGCAATATCATCTTCGAATTCTACCATCCGCTGACGAAAAAAAAAACATACAGAGCATTTTGGACCTTTTATGTCGATCCGATTCCCCTCAAGAGTCTCTTAGGGCCTGGACAGCAACCGGGTCTGGTCCAAAAAACCCGGGTCAGGTTCCGGTTACATCCGCCTCGGTGTTTCAAACATGAGGCGGAGTGCCAACCTTACCTCCTAGCA
>JBBPLR010000842.1:0-12297 GCA_038089915.1 Sutorius australiensis
ACTTGACAAAGTGGGCATAATCATCAGACATCCAACAATCGGATATGTAGATGGGCAAGCCCGGGTCAACGGCGCGTAGCTCCTTTATCGCTCTTTCATACCAGTTCTTCAGCGTGGAATGGGACGACGGCTTGGGCTCGTTGAGCAACTCGATTCCAATGATATTAGCAATCGGAGGATCGTGCTCCGAGCGCAGCGATCGCACCGCATACAGCAAAGTGCGAAGGACTCGGACAGTAAGCTCTAGATTGGATCGAGAGGTGAATAGAACTGTGGGTGAAGAAGTCCCCGAGTGAGAATCTTGATTCTGCTTTCCGGGTGCGGAGTGCAAGTCTACATCTTGTATTAGGAAATTAGAAATGGAGGGGAGGATCACAGACCGAATAGAACACCGATGCCATAACGCTGAGCAGTTTCAACTGCGCGCACGAGTCGGATCCAAGCACCCTCGAATACACTGTTGAGCCCATGGAAATCCGTCCCTAACAGTAAGGAATGATCAAGGCCGCATAGATGATAATATCCGATCTGCGGCATGGTCTAGCGGCGCATATACGGTGGAAGGACAGCGCGTACTGGGATCCGCACGGCGTTTACGCCCCTAGTGGCGAGCCATTCGAAATCATGGATTGTGATCCAAGTATCCCAATGGCGCTCCAATACTTCCTTGGCACGAGAGCCCTTGGCAACGTCCAAGTCGCTCTGCCCGGGAGGTGCTGCCTGAGCGAAGGGTTCCTCTGCAATCCATCGCTCAAGGACAAACCAACACCCTGTCCGCTTGTTGATCAAATTCAACGCGTGAGCACCAGCATCTTACCGAGGTTTACACCCCTCTGCTTTCGATAACGGTAGACTTGCTCATCGGCGGCGGGATCCCCTAAATCTACAGACAAACCTCCTCTCGAAGGCCCAGGAGCGATATGCTTAAACCTGTTCAAAATCTTTCCAAGTGTTGAGCTCATGATGGTTTGGTGTCAAGGGTTGCGGTCATGTTTGTTTCTTGTTTGTATCCAAGACCAAACAATCCCCGCCACTGGTTCATCTTCCCTCCCTTCCATATGCGACGTGAGTCGGGATGTGGTATCCGACACGTTTTACGCCACCAAACTACTCGCCAGCCGTCTCTTCTTGCACGGAGTATACTCATCACCCGCTCCAGAAAATCTCCGTTCTCTCGTGTTCTTATCCAAGCATTCTCTGTGAGGACATGATGCGATCAGACCGCAGCGCTGCGTAAGTCGAGCCTGGTATTGGGTTGGCCACCCGTCCAATTTCAAACCCGGTTCAAGGTCTTACCGGCAACAAGCATTTGTCATAGTACAGGTGCAAGTGAATCCAGGATGAGGATTCGATTAGTCTCCCGCCGATGTTTTTCTGGTGTGCTTCCGTCCCGCGTGACGAGAGACGCGAAGTTGAAACGATATTTACGATCAACGATCGACCAGGAGAGCAATCGCCCTCTTCATTTCGGCAAAGTTTGCCTGTTTAATGACTTCATGTGTCCTGCAGGGTTATCTAGGTCAATCTATCGCGCCAGTGATTTGGGTGGTTCTAGACCAGAGTTGCGAGTAATCTCACCTTGGTGCTTTGACACGCGTTCATTTCGCTTCTTTCCGAAAGTGTTCGAGTGGTCGCCGGTTTCCGCTCGACCCGACAAAGACTCTTTGACACCGGCTGTGATACGTTGCTCATGTATTCTTGTCCGTCATGCAAAGAAACTTGGCCGGGGACTGAAGAGTACCCCAAGCGGGTTGAATAAGGCTCAGGTTCGGTGGACCAACATGGATAAATGTCAGGAAAATTTCTATGGATTGCGCTGGTCAAGCGATAAGACGCACCAACGGGGTGGTCGCGTCGTACGCGCCATGGCCGTAAACGGCGAACATGCGGTCGCCATGCATCCTCGGGAAACGGCTGCGGGTTATGATGATCAAACTCTACACACGCCTCAAGGCCGACTTGCAAACCCAACACTAAACGCCGATTCAACCACATTCATCACTCTCCATGGCAAACCCGCTTCACGTTTACCTCAGCTGTCCCCTCAAGTGTATTCTCCCCGTCGCATGACCGCGGCCGCTTACCGACAGCACGGACTTTCCGGACAAATCGAAGACGTGATAATTGGTCCTCCTACTAAATTTTGCCATATACCTGGCACGAGCACATCCCTCGAATCTTCTCAGCGTCTCATTTTCGGCGTGAGACCCTCCTATCGTCCGGCACTAGGGCGGAGTACTCCGGCATTTTTTTCTGGGGGTCTTGTTACTTCAATTCATCGCTTTGGAACGTGTCTAGAACATGCAGTGATTTATCCTGGACCCTGAAATCTCTTATCACGCGTATATAAGTGGTTGGACGCCGACCACTGGCCCTCCCTATCCTCCACCGGACCTCCCAGTGGACACTCTGACGGTACACGACCTTGCGTGCACGACCCACGAAACGAAAAATCATGACCTCCTACTTGCGCTACATCTTCGGCGGGTACTCTCGCGACAGCTCTCCATCCCGCGGCGAACAGTCCTCAAAGTCTCATTGGCGCTCTCGCTCCCATCCAGTGCCGAATTATATGTACGCGGCTCCGGGTACGGCTGCTGGCGGACCTACCTCTCCACCACGATTGAAGACCAAACGTAGCAACAGCTACTCTGCTCGCACCACCACTCCCTCGCCGTTGCGGTACAGCGCCTTTGACACAGCTGCACAGGTACCCAGTTCCTCTGGCGAAGTCAGGTATGGGACGTCGTCCAAAGCTGAACGGTCTCCGTTATACCGGCGCGCGAGTTACAAGTCTTCTGAGCATCGTACGTATCGAAGTATACCTCATCCACCATTGTCTGACTTCCTGTGGACAGTCGCACATTATGCCGTGCCGCACACCCCTTCCATGACACCGTCCGTGTCGTTTGGGGCGTCATCTCGAACCAACTCCAGCTCATCGCTCCTTCCCGGTTGTGCACCTCCTGGTTCATCCGCTGGTAGTTCTTCACATCACGTGAGATACGAGCGACGACCATCGTTGAGACACAATCCAGCTTGGCAAGGCAGCGTGTCCTCAGCCACAGGATCTATGCGTTCGCGTACGTCATATTATATTCGCGAAGATTTGCACTTTGACTGATCTATCCAACACGCCCTTAAGACACAGGCAGCGTAGAACCTAAGATGCCGTACAATCCAACTTCGCTCCACATGCACCCGTTATTTGCGTCCACACGATTGCATAACGCGCCTATTTCATATGACATTACATATACCCCTTCCTCACGCACCGTCCTCGACCGTACGACGCATACTGCCGTCCCTGCGCACACGCTCTCGCAGCCAGCTACAGATCCACCAACTTCAGTAGCTGCCCGTCTGGTACTCCGGTCTGATAAGTTCCCATGGCCAGTCGTCGTCGGTCCTTCGACATCATCCCCGAGCGGCACGATACACGTGGGCAGCTCGTCGGGCAAATCCAGTCGGTCGCCCTATATAACCAACCTCGACCTACTCTATTCTCTCCACACCACACTCCTCACGCGGGTAACCCCACAGGAATGGGAGGCACTCGGTCACGGTAGTCGTGCCCAGCGCAAGGTCACCCGCGCATACGAGAAGCGATGCACCAAGATGGGGGGCGGATGGGAAGGTGGTGTCCGTCGTCTAGACTGGTTGCATGGCAAAACGAGGTTGATCGGCATAGAAGTGGAGAAGCACAGCAACGGACAGAGTACGGGCAAGCTCGTCTTTGGGAAGGCCTGACGATCTTTATTTCTCGCTCTCGCACACGCTCCTTTTCACTCTTCTTTCTGTCTGAACGTTGGGCTGCATTCATTTTTCTTTTCTTTTCTTTCGGTATCATCACAAGGGACGGATTTACCTACGAAAAATGGCACGGTGTCCGGCGCATCTGGATCGTTGGCGCCGTTCATGGTGGATACAGGGACTCACGAGTGTATGGCTATCATGATCGCTATCACGTATGTACTGACGCACTTTTATCTGTAATATTGTTACGACGATTGGATACCACATGCGCGGGGGGTGCGAATTTGAGTATTGCCAGTGTAGGGCACGAAGGAATACATCACCTCGACGGAGCTATACATAGGACGTTGTATTTATACATACACGCCCCTTTGAACGTAACGCGCGAAGGAATATGTGCGAAGATTGCCTCGCCGAGATCTCGAAATCGAACCAGTTCACAGGCGGAGATCCGTGAACGGATCGCCTCAGGCTGTTGAGAACTTTTCTGATGCCCGTGCAGTAAGTTTTTAGGCTGTAGCTTCCACCACTAAATCCGATCCCGAGGGGTCGCAGAAGAAGTCGTGTCAAGCGGTATGACTGGTTCTCCGCTGCAAGGACAGTTTTAGCAGACGTTCGTGCTCGCTCTTGCTCTTCGTGAGCAACCCTTGAAAAACTCACCCATTCCGCCATTGAGCTTTTCCGTTCTCGGAGCTCCGCTCCTAGTCAGTCGGGTTAGAGAACATTCCCTGGCAGAAAGGAAAAGCGACCACCTTACTCCTCGCAGAGTGCAATAGTAGGAGAATCAACGTTTAGTTGCCGCGGCCCAGAAGCTGCGAGTTTTGCTTGCGAGACAAATGGACTCCATGATGGGCTTAACAAACATTGTCAGTTACAGGGTGACACTTGTTTGTCGGCCACCGAAATTGCTTGCACCAGGTGCAAGTCATGTTTAGTACCAAAAAGTAAGGACTTGGCCTATCCTACAGGAATTCTTTTTCCCAATCTGTTGAAAGATGCGTATCTCGATCAGCCATTGCGTAGAACCTCTCCAATGAAACTTGTGACCGAGCCTTGGCCGCCCTTGGACCATACCAGTCTTTCCAGTTCTTATAAGAGTGTCCCTCGGAACCCATCTTCCGCATCTCGAAACCCATACCATCCCTGATATCCTCAATCATCTCACCTCCCTCCCTACTTTCATCACCAGCGCATGGTTGGTTTCGAGGGAGAGGATCCGGTCCTCCGACGGTAAACTGGCGTTTCTCCCATCCCAGAACGTCTCTTCTGAACGCCTGGTTCATCGCACCAAAACGTTCGATATGGAATTTCTCGGGTGCATGTTCTCGTATGAGCATTACTTTGATCCAGTAATAGTGGAGCGCCAATGTCTTTCCTGGTGTGTATTCGTTGAACCATCCCACTACGACAGCGAAAATATGCGGGGATGTGGATGGTGACTCTACCACCCTCCAAATCGTTCCATCAACGGCCTTGACAAGCATGTCCTAGCACGACACTCGGGCTTAGGACTTTCCCGTCGAAGGTATATTTTCCAGGTCACCTACCGTAGAGTTGCTCTCGGTTTCCCGATGTACAGGGATGACGTGCGCATATCGACTCGTAAACGTGAAATAACCAGAGTCGTCCATGGTCCCTGTCGGCATACCGCTTTGCAGTGCATCTGCATTTGGAAATTCGCAGTCCATGAAATCGGCCATCTCCTGAAAACCATTTTTGGTGCGAGCGAGCGCCTTTTCTGCAAGCCCAGTGTGAGGGAAGATAGGAAAGGTAGCCAGATACCGACACGGTGGCAAGCGGAACGATATTCCCAGCCAGCTTGCGCTCTTTCCACTTTCGAGTATCTTTTGTGCGAGCGCTATAGTAGCACCTATGCGGTCATGCTTTGCAAAGGCCTTGACTGGCAGAGTTACACCGAACAGACCCATGATACTAAAGACCATGTCGACAGGATCATACGTATTCCGCATCATGGCGCACTGCCAGATAGCATGTTCCCGAACGTCTTGCTCCGCGCCAATTATGTTGTCTATCGCGGCGGCTAGTGACAGCAAGTTCGGGGACTGCTCCCCGAATATCTTCGCCTTCATCATAAACAGCGGCCGAACGTCTGGGTCATCTCCAGGGTATTCACGAAAGAAAAACGCGAATCCGATTACGCATGCGTCGATAACATCCTTGACCGCGGCAATGGCAAGGCGTCCTGGGACGACTTCTGTTACTGTGCTAGATTGGGTGAAACCTGAACTGGCGATGAAGAAGCCTACGTGATGTCAAGCGTCAACAAGAATTATACAATAGGGACTGCCTACCTGAGCCAAAGCTCCACTGGAATAAGACCACGGTGCGTTTTGGGGCTAATGCTTCCTGCAGCGTCCATCCACGGTGGATCCACCCGGTCTCTTCATCAAGACGCGGAATGTGCTGCAGACCCGCGGGGAAGATAATGCAAAGAGTGCAGTGCACGTACAAGTCATACATGTGCTCAATTTGCCAGGCCTTGTCGTCATCGCTCGATTGTACGATGCACAGCAAATCGAGCCACAATCGGTCTATCCCTTCCATTTCCGCAGCGAGACATGCATGGTGAAGGACCTCGGTGCTAACGGGATTGGCGTTAAGAGCGCCCGCCACCTGGAATGTAGGGACAGTCGCGAGCTCGCCGGGTTTTCCGCGCCAAATGTATGACGTGGTCGCGTATGGAACATCGGACAGGTGTAGATATTCTGTGATCTGCAATCGCTTATGTCGTATGAGCTTGTTGCAACTGATGAAACGGAAGACTTCGAGGGATGCGGTAGGGCTGATGTCGATGGGTTGTTCACGTTGGCCGATCCAGTCAAGAGGGATGTCCAGGATGATCTTGGGCTCGGGAGGGGTGGGGTCCGTATCAACCGGTTTCACTTGTTTCGGGCCATCGATTTGGCTGATGTTGCTTGTGCGGCTCTGGGGAGCAGGTGTCGAAGGAGGAATAATGTCCTGACCGACATCCGTACTACGCGATAACGTCTGGATGACATTTTCAACAACCTTCCTATAGTAATACCCACCTCAAGACCTTCCGCGCGCCACTAGCTGGCAATTCTTCTGGGTGCATTCTGTGAGACAAGGATGAGTAGTTGGATATAGTACAATAAGTGATGAAGTGACTTGGGTTGGCCACTTGGTTTCCTCCAGCTGACGCAGCGCCAACAACTTGGCATGATCTACTATTCAGTGTGGCTGTCGAGAACTTGCTTCGCCGGCAAAGGCCGATGTTCAAGAGCAGCTACAGTTTGCCAGAACGCGCTTGGCATGTGGTGCGTGAGCGGGGTATCAGGTCCTGTGCCACTAGGTCGGTAGGTGACTCACCCAGTCGAGTGCAAACAGGATGGGAGCATTGAACAACTTGAAGGTAGAGCGAACACCACCCTTTCAACCAGAGGCACCTATCAAATTAGCCCTCGACTTACTAATAGATAGCTTCATCATCTCCGTCCTTTCGCCAGTGCTGAAGGAGCCTGCAACTGCAATAGGCTCCGTGTATCAAACAGGTTCTCGTAAACTGGATTGAAGTACATGATCTACAGTATTTTGCTCTGTGATAGGGTATCGGCCACGATCCAGCGTGGTTCGTCAACAATCGTCGGACAAATCGTCCTAGGAACAGTCGACCCCTCCAAATTCGTAAGTACCAGGGACAGCTGTGATACACCCAGCACGATCCTGGTGCGAATTACAGTTTTCCTGGTCGTCCACACCCTTACAGCACCGTAGGCAAAACCGATTCGCCGATGGTTCCACTCTTTCTTGCAGGGAATGCGAACGCGATGTGCAGTGTCACCTCGGTGGTCAACCAACCAGTATCATATGCAAATGGAAGCGTCTCACTGTTCGATGAAGCTTGCTCCATAGCCTCCAAATGTGCACTGTGCACCGTTAGGGAATCTGTTGTCAAACTGACCGCCATCATCGCCTTCCGCAAAAGGGAACTTGCTAGCATCTATACAACCCGTTATCTGAAGTCCAAAGCAGTAAATTTTCAGTATAGCTTGCTCTCGCCACCGGGAATCTAAATGATCATACTCACCTGCACGTACGATCCATCCTCTGCTGCTGAGTAGGCAGCCCCCGTGATAAATCCGTCTGGGAAAGGGTTTCCGCACTCGTTGTCCGTACAGAATGCAACGCCGTCTCCTTCCGCATCAGACACCATCTCTATGAACAGGGAGGGGAAGTCACAACAAGTGAGAATGCATGAAATGAGTACCGACCACCTGGGTTCTGAGGTAACAATAGTGCGAACACGTCCTCTGTATACACATACACTGTCGTTGAGGTAGACGAGTCTCCGGTCGGTGCCGGTGTGGGCTGATCGTTTTGTCGCCGCCGCTTGGTTGTGGTAGGCACCTGCGGCCCAGTGCCTGGACCCACTTTGGTGGAGTTTTCGCGGGATAGCACGTCCCTTAGCATGCCTTTGACCTTGTTTCTGCTGCGCCGTGCACCCGCGGCTCTCGGTGGGGTGGATATATTGTGACGGTTCTCGTGCAGTGCGGCCTTTGTAGGCTTGGCCTGGGACGAGTCGGTTCGGTATCTAGTCATGCCAGAGGTTCCTCGACCAGTTCTTCCTGACGCGCTTGGCACGACAATGCCGAGATACACGATGATAGACACAGCGACGACGTTGGCAGACGTAAAGAAGGGCATGATACAATGACAGCCTGTGAAGAGGGATTTCTTGGTGGCGTTCGCTTGCTCTGCAAGCACGGCGGGAAAGATCTATGTGGTTGGTCTGTCGGAGAGGGTTGAAGTTGACCCGGTTATAAACAATTCCTAGGTTGGCGCGTGCGCGTCGCGGTCACGTGCATTAATTTTTTTCTCAATGAACAACCCGGAACAGCGTAATAGGGAAGCTGATGAGTCTGAGTGTACCAGGGGTGTGGTGAGGTTTTTGAGACGGGTTTAGACCATCAGACGTACTGGAAGTGGGCTTACCGAACTCAAGATTACGGCGAGCTACAGCGCGTGTACACTCCAAGCGAAACTGGCCCAACGGAGTCGACTTTGACTGCACGGTTGCATCTAACAGACCGGTGAGGTGACCCCTTGTTCCGAGGTTCAGTGCATGAGCTTGGTTTCAATGATACCGGGTGATCTGGGGTGACGTTGACGACGCAGCGTTGAGCACCATTTCAGTTGCATTGAATGCATGCGCTGACTCGTCATCGCAATTTGCCATGATACTCTCCGATCTTCTCTTGAAACGTATCCCTCAGAGTCGAAGTACAGCAGCAGGGTCTAGAACTTAGGAAACTGAAACGCCCTGAGCTCGAGCTCGAGCGTTCACAAAGGAGCACGGTACGGCAAGTTCGTGTGGCAGTGAATGTAATCTCCAAACGAAGTTAAAGGAACGCGAACACAAGATTCGAGAACCACGGGTGTCTGCAGCTGATGACGATGCGCTGCGACAGGCTGAACTCCGAAACGAGGAACTCGAGGAGATCGTCAAGAAACGCGGCGAGGACAATTCTGATAGGCGGGGAAACAACAAGGATGAGTGGTGGCAACGCAGGCTGGAGGAGCTCGGGGCCGAGAATGGGGCTCTACGTGCTCGGATAGAGGACCAGAACGAGCTTCTCTTCAGAAAAGAAGACGAGAAAGAAGAGCTAGTGGATGAGATTGCACAACTTGGTTTGAAAATCGAGGAACTTCAACGGAGGAGGGAGGCAGAATTAATCGAACGCAGCGAGAACCGGGCCCAGGTGCCGGAGGTGCAAGGGGAACGGGAAGCTGTGGAAGATGACCTCAATTCAATACGTGACAAGCTTGCTGTCACAATGATTGAGACGAAGAACAAGGAGATGGAGGATCTAGTCGCTAAGCACGATCGGATCGTCGCGGTGGTCGAGAAAAAGTGGCGAGGAGAATCGAAGAAGCCTGCGGGCAGGTCGAAGAACTCCGCGATGTACATTCACTTCTGACCGAGGAGCTACTGATGACCGAATCCCTCTTGTATCTAGGTTCTTGCAGAGGGGGAGATGGTGTCGAAGGATCCTCATTCTAACATCTCCGAGCTTGGGGTACACCAGATACATGGCGTAGATGTACTTAATCCCGTACGTTAGGTTTGGCCGAACCGAATGTGCGCTCCTCACGAACGGCGCGCTGTCGAACTCAGAAAGGATGGGAACTAGCACGTCAAGGAACACGTCCTGGATCTTGAGCACGCGGTGAATGACACAGAGCACGCAAATGATCGTCAGCAAAAAATACCGCTCCTCGGGGGGGGGGGGGGAGCTCGCGCTGAAAACCCTCGAAGCCGTTAATGATATAGGAATGGATAGTGGACTGGAGGAGGGAATTCGTCAGCGGACGTGTGAGCACTTTAAAACTGGGATGAATAAACAATGGGATGACAGTCTCGCGCCTGAGCGACCCATCTTCGCTTTCTCTGACAAGGTTCTCTGCCCGCTCGACAAACTTGAGGTACAGGTCGTTCATCTTCCATCTTTCCAATTGGCGTGCGTATTTCCTGCGAGGCGACCCTGTAAACACATTATCCACCACGAAACTGACACGAGGACCAATTCTAGGCAGGCGGTATGGCTGGCCCGGGGACTCAGGGATCGTATTGAGTGGCTCTGCAGAGTCCACGGGAAAAGCCTCCTGGGTGTGTGCAGCAACATAGTCAGCAAGTTCAGGGATGGGCACAACTCGTACATTGCCTCCACCTCGCCCAACTCCACTTCCACCCCCTTGACAGGTGGCAAGACAGCACCCGCACGACCGTCTGCCCGATGTGGACGCACGTACGTTGATCACCTCGACCCTCTCCTTCGGCGTCCATAAACTCTTGCAAATATCCACGCCCACGACATCCCCAACCTCATAAAAAGCGGCGAGCACATTGAACATGGTCCCCTATAGCTCAAGAGGTATACCCAGGGGTGCGAGTGATACGGGAGCCGAGATGGTGCAGAATTGTGTTGGAAGAAATGGCAAGGTGCGCCGCAACAGAGCTTCTGGTCATGGTGGAAGGAGGGCGGAGGAACAATTGCATGAGAGGTACGTCCTTTGGCCAGATGGGGATACGCTGAGGTGGTCGCTGGGTTTGTGGAGGTTGTTGTAGAACAGCGAGAGAACCGAGCCTGCCAAGCGAAGTTGCGAGGGATTGCCGGGGAGGCTAGTTCGTGCGGAGCATCAGAGTGGGGGAAGTCCACGACTCGAGGAGGGCAAAGATCGTAGACCGTGATATCAACGCGGCCAGCGTTGTATGCACTAGCGGAGTTCGGTAGACTGCTGCCGGGTATCACTTCCCCTCCACCTTAAGAGCCTGTATGGGAACCACTACTTGAGAAGTAGCCGAGATTGTCTATGTTTGTCCTGCTCAGACCTGCTCGGCTTCGTAGCTGGCCGAGAAGTCGGAGACTGAACATTTAGCATGACAAATATAAAATATAACTTACTACTTGCAGCCTGACAAAGCTTCAAGTCTATCTTGGGCTCTAGATGTGTGCGAGTTTTTGCACTTATGTAGATCTGTTTTGAATGATAAGATAAACTTGAAATTTAGCCTTGAAATGTACCAGTGCAATAATTTTAAATATGTATGAACAAAAAGAATTTAGTCAAAACTTGAAATTATAGCACCCACTTAGTTTAGCTATGTACAAATATGGACAAATAACTTCAAGTTTAGGACATAGCTAAACTAAGTGGGTGACATAGTGCTTTGTCAGGCTGCAAGTAGTAAGTTATATTTTATATTTGTCATGCTAAATGTTCAGTCTCCGACTTCTCGGCCAGCTATGAAGCTGAGCAGGTCTGAGCAGGACAAACATAGACAATCTCGGCTACTTCTCAAGTAGTGGTTCCTGTACAGGCTCTAAACTTGAAATATTCAGCCTTGAAATGTACCAGTGCAATAATTCTAAAAATGTATGAACAAAAATAATTTAGTCAAAACATGAAATTATAGCTATGTACAAATGTGGACAAATAACTTCAAGTTTAGGACATAGCTATAATTTCAAGTTTTGACTCAATTCTTTTTGTTCATACATTTTTAGAATTATTACACTGGTGCATTTCAGGGATGGGTGCTTCAAGTTTATCTTATCATTTAAAACAGATCTACATGGGTGTGAAAACTTAGAAAACTTGCACACATCTGGGGCTTGCATCAATAAAATGATAGGTGATGAAACCAATGCTACCATTTTATTGCTGAACTACCACTCACTACCACTTGTTACCAGCCACATAGCTCCATTTGGGAGTTAGATAAATCAGATCTGGGTCTGACTGGTTGGCCTGACCAGCCTGGTGGCCTTTAGTTTACAGTGTAGTTGTTTCAAAACATATGCTTGTCATGATAGAATACAAAGTCACTACTGGTGAAACAACCCAAACCCCTAGGTCAGTAGACTGCTTGCTGGGATGTCCAAGCTTGCTGGACAGGGATTGTAGTAAGTGAATGCCCTAGACTTGACTTGGGAGCAGCTTATGCTCTGAGTACTAGTGGGGACTGGGGAAGTATCCTCCTGCCTGCTTCAGGTGAGG
>JBBPLR010000843.1:0-12294 GCA_038089915.1 Sutorius australiensis
TGAACCTGAACTGAACCTAGTAGAACTAGTTCATGTAGGTTCAGTTCAGTTCAGGTTCAGGTTCAGGCTAAGGACACTAGGTTCAGGTTCAGGTTCAGCCCAGAAGGGTACTGAACTGAACTGAACTTTGGCAGCCCTAGCTAGGGTTACCGTTCCGGTTCCTTTGAAGTCACATAGGAAGTCCTTCTGGAAGTCCTTGTACGTTCTGAGGGATAAGGTAGTCTTGGACAAGGCTACTTGGTGGTAGGTAGCTGCCCAAGATTGGGCTGAGCCTTTGGCCATGAAGGATAAGGCGAATGCTATCTTCTGGGGTTCAGTGGTGTAGACCGATCCATTGATGATGAAGTAAAAGGATATGGAGTTGAGCCATTTCTCAGCAGTGTCTCGGTTTCCATTGTATATCTCAGGTTTCCCTAAGCGAAGTTTGACTGGTTTAGTGGTCATCGTGGATGTGGGTGGTGCTGGGTTTACTGGGGTTGGTACTCTAAAGATGTTTCCTGCTGGGGTAATGATAGGTTCTCTGATGGAAGAGGGTGCACGAGGTGCAAGAGGTCTTGCATATGGGTGGAGTGGTGCTGCCCTGGTAGTGGGTGTAGACGATGTCGAGGATGGAGATCCTGGGGGTAGGTCTAGGGTAGATGATAGCTTGTGAGCTAGATCCTCAGTGATTTCTTCTTCTCCTTGGAGAAGTGTGGGTTTGTCAGGGTCCTCCTCTGGGGAGGTGGGTCTAGGTTGTTTGGGTTCCGAAGTGTCCGAAGTGTTGGGGTGGGTTTCCCTCCACGTAGAGCGGGTGGAGATTCTGGGAGGAATGTTGGCAGCTTACGACGATGGTAGCCACTAGGGCAAAGTAGTTTCTTTTGTTACACCTGGTCCGGGTAGGATCAGATGTAGCCCTTCAGGGGTTCAAGGAGGTGGACGAGCGGTCCAACAACGAGGAGCAGACAAGAGCAACAAGCTCAGGTCTGGATCAAGGTATAGGGTTGAGACATCGGTCTCAAGCCCAGTCAAGGTAACGATGCTACACAGGGTGTAGGTCGAGTTCAAGGTAAGATGCTTAAGGGTTACTTAAGGTCAAGTGAGAAGGTCAAGAGAAAAGCAGTAAGATTTGGTGGTTGTACTCAAGAGGTAGTGAGAGTAGAAGGGAGAAACTACTTAGGGAATATACATGGGCAAGCTGGGTATATATACCTAAGAGGACCAAATAGAGGCAAATACTGTAAAAGGAAGTTTGCCTAAAATGGTAGCTACATGGAATGTCACGGAATGTGACAGAACAATTGCTGACTGATCAAGTGGAATGAAGTAGAACGTTATGGAACGATTATGTCAGCAATTGGAAAAGGAAATGAGTTCGTGGGAATGAATTATGTAAGAAAAGATAAAGGGGCAGTCATAACATCCACCACCCACATGTTACCAGGAAAGATTCAAGGATCTTGGAAACCCTCCTCCACTGAATATACTGCAAAATTCCAGACAAAGGTAGCTGAAGCAGGAATCACCAAGGATACTGCTCTCATCGGCTACTACTCTCATGGACTCCCCCCTTGGATCATGAGAAACATCAATTGCCTTCAACCTGTTCTAAAAACCATCCAGGAATGGTATGATGAAGCCTCAAGGGAATGGAATGCCAATGAACAATCCAAGGCAATAGGAAAATCCTGAACCTATCAAGCCCCCTACCACCCTGTCTTCACACCTCACCCTCATCCTGAATGAGACTCCAATGCCATGGACGTAGACATCATTAGGATCACCAAACTAACCCCTGAGGAAAGACTTCACTGCATCAAAGAAAAACTCTGCTTTAGATGTTGAAAACCCAGACATGGAAGCAGAGAATGTAGATCATCCACCCAGGCAAAGAAGTCTCCTTATATCCAGAAGGTTGAAGAAGAAATCCCTGTGCTAAAAGAGGTGGAGGATGACAAAGAAGAACCAGCAACTGTGCAAAGGATCAAGTTTGTGATCCCTAGCAAGGGTTTTTTAAAAGGGAGGCCTCAAATGATGCAAGGACCTCCCAGTTATGCTACCTGTGCTTGAGTACTTGTACCAACAAAGACAAAGACAATGGGAATTCCCATTCAGCTCATTGTGCTCTCAAACACCCTTAAAGTCATTGACTCCAAAGCTCTCATTGATAGCAGGGCAGAAATCTCTTGCATCAACTGGCACTTCACCCAAAAACATCACCTTCCTACCACTAGGTTGAAAGAACCCCTCCATGTCAAAAACACAGACAATTCCCCAAACAAGATGGGTGACATCAAGTTCTCCTGTGAACTCTTTGTTAATATAGAAGGGATCACCCACAAGGTAACCTTCTACCTGATCAACTGTGAACAAGATGATGTGATCCTTGGACAACCCTGGATTTTCACTGCCAACCCCATGATTGACTGGAGAAACAATACCCTCTCCATCAAGGAAGACACTGACCAATTGGAGGAACTCTTCAATATATACACTGCAGATGAGCTTTGCCATCAACTGCATAAACCCCAGCCAAGAAACCCCCCTCCAAAACATCACCATGTTGATACAGTATGGAATGGAAAACTCTTTGAATACCTTGATCTTGACAATGACCCCAGACCAGCTATCCCTCACCTCTACTCCCAACATGCCTTGGAAAATAGGATCATGCACCAGGTAATCAGATGTGGATTCCATTACATACCCTCTATGCAGATAGCAAAACTCACCACAGCCACTGAACTTGTGACCCAAGCTGAGAAAGATAAAACCAAACCCTCCATCCCTCCTGAATACCAAAAATTCACCTGTCTTCTCAAAGGAGGCAACAGACCGCCTTCCACCCACTAGACCCTACAATCACAAGATCAACCTAGATGAATCCTTCTCCCTGAAAATAGGAAAGGTCTACCCTCTCTCCCCTGATGAACAGATAGCAACAGATGAATCTCTGGATGAAAATCTCAAAGCAGGAAAGATCCAACCCTCTAACTCTCCCCAAGCCTCCCCCTTCTTCTTTGTTAAGAAAAAAGACAGAAAACTTGCCCCTGCCAGGATTATAGATACCTCAATGAACACACAGTCCAAGATGGATATCCCCTCCCCCTCATCTCTGACTTGATGGATAAACTGCAAGGAGCCAAGGTATTCACCAAGTTCAACATATGATGGGGGTACAACAATGTCTGAATCAAAGATGGACATCAATGGAAGGTGGCCTTCATCATCCACCAAGGACTCTATGAGCTGACTGTCATGTTCTTCAAACTCACCAATTCCCCAGCCACCTTCCAATGATTTATGAATGATTCCTTCTGAGACATGATAGCCAAAGGATGGCTAGTCATCTACATGGACAACCTCCTGATCTTCTCTCCTGATCCAGCCACTCACAAGGAGCACACCAAATGTGTCCTCCAACAAATGAAGGAACTAGACCTTCATCTAAAGCTAGAAAAATGCAACTTTGCAACCACAGAAGTAGAATTCTTAGGGATGATCATCTCCCCAGGAAAAGTTGCCATGGACCCAGTCAAACTAGATGAGATTGTCTCCTTGCCAACTCCCTCTTGAGTATGAGTCATCTGATCCTTCCTTGGATTTGCCAACTTCTACCAAAGATTCATTCCAGGCTTCTCCACCATAGCAAAGTCACTCCTAGACTTGACTTGCAAAAATCATCCATGGGATTGGACCCACTCTTGTCACAATGCTTTTGAAGTCCTGAAAACCCTCTTCCTACAAAAGCCAGTTCTCCAACTTCCTGACCCCTTTTGACCCTTCACCATCACCACAGATGCTTCTCAGTGGGCATCTGGCACAATCCTCCTACAGACAGATAGCAATGGCAAATGGCACCCCTGTTCCTACCTCTTCCAGACATTCCTCCCAGCAGAATGGAACTATGACATCTACAATAGAGAACTACTTGCCATAATCAAAGCCCTCAAAGCATGGCAACACTACCTGCAAGGGTCCTCCCATCCAGTCGAGGTGTTCACTGATCACAAAAATCTCACCTACTTCCACCAAGTTCAACATCTAAACCACAGGCAGGCAAGGTGGCTTCTCGACCTGGCCAACTTTTACCTTCGCATCATACATGTCACTGAAAAACTACTCTCTGGACCCAATGCCCTCTCCTGATGACCAGATCTCCTACCCACCACAGAGGAAGACAACATGGGAATCATCCTCCTTCCCCCATTTCTCTTTGTCAATATTATTGATGCCACACTTGCTGAACATGTCAAAACTGCTGCCAAAGATGACCCTCTAATGCTTACCACACTTCAGTCCATTAACACTGATATTCCCCCCTCCCTTAGCTCTTGCCTCAGTGACTGGTGGATGACAAATGGACTCCTGACCTTCAAAAGCCATATCTACATTCCCTCCAATGACATTCTTCAATGAACTATCCTCCACCATTGCCATGACCACAAAACAGCTGGCCACCCAGGCATACTCAAAACCAGACAACTCATCTCCTTCAGATTCCAGTGGCCAGAACTTGCTCACTTCATTTGAAAATACATCAAAAGATGCACTATTTGTCAAAAAAACAAGGCCAACACCCATCCAATCACCTCTCTACTTGCTCCCATTCACTCCTCCTATTCTTGTCCCTTCCAACAGATCTCCTGTGACCTCATCACCAATCTTCCAGAATCCTCTGGCTTTGATACCTTATTGGTCATGATGGACCACAGCCTCATGAAGGGGGTAATTTTATGCCCTACTAAGAAAACCATCACCACAGAAGAGGTAGCTACACTCTTCTCCCACAAAGTTTATCTCCAATTTGGACTCTATGACAAAATCATCTCTGATCATGGCCCCCAATTCACCTCAAACTTTGCCAAAGAGCTGGGAAAGCTCCTAAACTATGACATCTCCCTCTCCACCACCTACCATTCTCAAACTGATGGAGAAATGGAATGAGTAAACCAAGAAGTAGAAACATATCTATGGATCTTCTGTGGAGCAAACCCCACCCCATGGGTAGACTTTATCTTCCATGCAGAATTTGCCCACAATCACCAACCCCACTCTGTCACTAGCAAATCTCTGTTCTTCCTCATGATGGGCTATAAACCCCATGCCCTACCTTCTATCCTCCCTTCCTCCAAAATTCCAGCAAACAAAGTCCATCTAAAAGCCCTCACTGCAGCCTGAGATGAAGCCCTTGCAGCCCATGAATTAGCTCAACAAGTAATAGCCTCCCACATTTGAGAAAAGTTCACTCCCTTCAAGAAAGGAGATAAAGTATGGCTAGAGGCACAAAATCTCAAATGACATATCACCAACCCAAAATTTAGCTCCAAACAAGAAGGACCCTTTGTTATCACCCAGGTTCTATCTCCACTATCTTATAAACTCCACCTTCCTCAAACATGGAAGCTCCACCCTGTCTTTCATGCTTCCCTCTTATTATCCTATCATGAGAATTCTATTCATGGACAAAACTTCCCAGCTCCACCTCCAGATCTTATAGAAGGAGAAGAAGAATATGAGATTGAACAGATATTAAAATACAAGGAAACACTGACCAACTGATGCTTCTTGATCCAATGGAAAGGATACTCCACCGAAAAAAACTCTTGGATTTCAAAAAAAGACCTCAAACACTTGCAAACACTTCTCAGGGAATACAAAAGATGACTCCTCTCCACCTTCTCCCCTCAATGAACTCCTACCAACCTTGCTCCTTCCCTAACATTGAATCCATTGACATCACCATCAAACACTTTCTCACCACTATCAACCTCTCCTTGTACCAAGCCAAGTTCTGCTGACACTACAATATCCTCCCTGACCACCATTGTGAACACTCCTGCTTCTGCAAACTCCAGTACTGCATCTACCACTATTAAGCCCTGTTACAATTCACTCCTTTTCTTTTCCTGGTTATCAATTCCCACAGACCCAATTCCTTTTCTAGTTGCTGACACAATTCCTTCCATAAGTATTCCATCTTATTCTATTTGCTTAGTCAGCAACTATTTGGTCACATTCTGTGACATTCCATGTAACTACCTTTTCCAGCCTGTTTTCTTTTATAGTATTTGCTTTCATTTGGTCCCACTTAGGTATCCCCCATGTATATTTTCTAAGTAGTTTCTCCCTTCTACTCTCACTACCACTCAAGTACAACCCCAATCTCATCATTTCTCTCTTGGATCTCTTGCTTGACCTTAAATAACCCTTAAGCATCATCACCTTGAACTTGACCTACATTGACTTGTAGTGTCATTACCTTGACTAGGCTTGAGACCACCATCTCAACCCTTTACCCTGAACATGACCAAGGCCCACCACCTTCATCCTCATGCTTGACCTCTGATCCATCATTGGCCCCTCAAGCTCTCCTTGAAACCCTGAAGGGCTACACCCAATCCTACCTGGACCAGGTGTAACAAGCCCTTTATTACTTTCAGTTTCTTTGTCCCTAAATGTCTCCTTGCTCCAACATCCCTGATTCTAGTTATAGTTCTTCACCTTATATGCCAACTCCTTCAGTTTCGGATATTTCTATAGTTTCTTCCCTTTCTACTTCAATGGCTTCTGAACCCCCTTCAAACATAGCAACCCCTGGATGGGCCAAAGAAGAACTCCCTGAACCTGAACCCCTCCTGCATCTTGCTCCTGTCCTTGCAGTCAACCTGCCAGAATATGCTCTCAATCTTCATCAGGACTACCCTGATGAACAATACATCCAAAATATCTGAGGCTATCTCTCTGACTCCTGAATGGCTAGCCCCATCAATGTCCATCTCAACATGGAATCCCCCTTTCTTGCCCTTTACAAAGCCTACCTTGAAACTAATCACCTGGAAATCCTCATATGAGTTCTACAACTTCCCCCTGACTCCATCATGGCTCACATGATCACTGACTTGCAAAGAAACCTGCAAGGAGACTTACATACCCTTGCCTACCAGCTCCAATTTGGCAAATTCCTCACCAAAGTAAATCACTATATCTGGGAGCTTGCTTTTGCCCATAATCTTCCCATCCTGACTACAACTTTCACCTCCTCTGCATCACCCCCCCCCCTAGCCAGTGAAGAAGAATGAGTCCTTCAAAGGGTAGAAGCATATTGGGAAGGGACCACAAGGGTCTTACCTTTAGCTCTCTCACACCCTCATCACAGGGAGGCCTGCCACCATTGTTGACGACTTGGACACCAAAGGATTGACTGCCCCATCTACCAGTGTCCCTCCTGCCAGCATTGGGAACCTGGCCACATCCAATCTCACTGCCCCCTTCAATGATGACAAACCAACCCCCCATCTTCTTCCTCCTCCACTTCCTCCAGATGTTCCCACACCTCTCATCAGTCTTATCAACAAGCTCCTTGCCACTTCAGTACCCCAGAAAGGTATAGTGACCCTGGGGACAACATCCTGGATGTGGTTGGATACTCTAACATCACAAGCTCCCTCACCACTTTCAATTAAACTAGGTTCTGAATGGAGTTCAGAGGTAGTGAGGGGGTAATGTTATGATTCATCCAGACACCTTTCTCTTTTTCCTTCATCTTTGCTTCTTTTCCACCTCATTTGGACTAATCACTTCTAAAGCTATTCTCTTGTATAGCTTCATGATCCAATCTCTCCACTTAGTTACTATTGTTTCTATGTCTTTGCTTTCATTGTACTGCCTTCCACCACAGCACCTCCTTTCTCTCATCTCTGCTCTGCAGCATGGGCCTTTCCATAGCCTCACCATCATTTTCCTTTTATGACTCCTTCACCCAAAACTACTTAAGCTAGCATAGTCACTCCTGTAGCCTTAAGCTAGTTCTCCTTGACTATCACCTCTGTTCTCATGCCAATCTATCTCACTTCACTCCTCTAGCTCCACCTTGAGACTCTTGATCATCCAAGTCAACAGGAAGTAGCCTCTGACTTTCAGGCATACCATGGAACCATCCTTCACCACAGTTGAAGGGGAAATCCCTGCAGTGTGCACACTTCATCCCTCAGTTCCTCAAGGCTATGCTTGTCCTTATCCAGGCCAAGCATAACACCCACTTGCTAACCTTGTAGCATAGTGGTCATCTGTTTCCACTGAACACTTGCTCCACTCCCTGCCACCCTGACTACAAGAGTTGCAGGGCAACATCCTCTTTACAGGTTGTCATACCCAGATGAGATCCTATTTGATTCAAACCAGAGTACTCACATAAGCTCAAGTGACAGCATCTCCCAATCTGAAGATAATCCAGGGCATGTGGATAGCCCATTTTCAGATCTCCTGCTTGAGGAACTCAGTCCAGCAACACAAGTTTTCTTGCGAGCACTAAGCACATCTTCTGAAAAATCAAACAGTCATATACAACCCTTATCAGGTGCAACTGACTACTTCAACCAAGCCTTGATAGTTCAGAGCAGAGCTTCCATCAGAGAACAGACCATAGATCCAAACAACCTAGAGATACACCCCCCATTGCCCAGTCACCTTATTCCACAGAACCAAATTGAGGAGTACCAGTGGGACTTCTACTGTCACTTCAAAGAGAGAGACAAGCACTTTATAGAGAGACATGAAGGATTGATCGGAGAGATCAGAGATGCTGGTTGGCAACTTGGACAACTGAGGAGAGGACAGCTAGACCAAGTGCATTTGAGCTGATGAACTCAGATATGTATCTCACAGTGTGTAAGTCCTTACAACTTGAGAGACCATACTACCCTTCAGAAGCTGGAGAAGTACCAGAGAACATAGTTGTTTTCCATAATAATCATTTAGTAGAACTTATCCTAGTGGTAGATCTCACCAGCAGAGAAGTTCTTTACCACCTCCTTAACTGCTTTTAATCCCTATCCACCAAGTCTACCAGGAACTGGGGAGAAATTTTCAATGACACCTCCCCTGACTGGAAAGAACAATGCAAAGCATTGAAAGACACACTTAACACCCTCATCACCTTTCACAATCAGAGCAATGCTTTAGCACAGCAAGCCACTGCCAATGCTGCTGTAGCAAGGACCAAGGTGGATCGAGCAGCCAAACAACTCAAGACTGCCAACAATGACATTAAAGCCTTGAAGGCCAGGATCATCACTCTCAAATCACAAGGCACCCAAGGCACAGGTGCATCCAAACATACACCACTGGCTGGCCCAGCCATGTGAGGAGGAGCCTCAAGCTCCAAAGTAGAAAATTTTGCCAACCCCAGCACTTACAATGGCAGATACACCAAATTTGAATGGTGGTCCCATATGCTGGAATGGCTGCATGTAAACAGCACCACCATACCACCAGGCTCTACCAAGGTGGTAGGAGCAGTGCTCTCCTGACTCAAAGGAGAAATGGCAGGCAACTTTGCCCAAGTACATATCAATAGGCTCTTCAACCCAAATGTAGGATATTCATGGAATATGATGGAGGACAAATTAAGTCCATATTCCACACATCCAATCAAAAGGATTGGAACATCAAGAAACTTGATGAAATAAAGCAAGGATAAATGAGGATAGACAACTTTCTTGTCAAATGGAGACCCAAGTACAAAAGATTGGGGGTTTTCAAATCACATGCCATACACCTCCTAGAAATGGGGGCATTACAAAAAGATATTATAGATGAAATGGTTTGCAAAGGCAAGTGGGCCAATAACCTCAAAGACTTCATTGATGCCATCCATCTAATCACCAATAACATGGAGCTGGTTGATTTCCTCACTAGCAAAATAAAAATCTGGAAGAACCAGACAAACAATAACTGGAGGGGCCAACAGGATCCCAACACCATGGATGTTGACACCATCCAGATCAAAGGGAAAGGGAGTAGCTCCCTCAAATGCTACGTCTGCAAGGGCACAGGGCATGGTGCCCAAGATTGCAAAATGTCAAAGATTTCATGCCCAGATTGCAAGTTCCTCAGCAGTGATCACAAGCTGTCCTATAAGAGGAACAAAGGAAAGGGCAAAGGGCCCCCAAGGAATACCCAAGCAATGCAAGCTAACTCAGACAAAGAAGATATGATCTCTCCAGAGATCCAGGATGCAATCAACCAAAAAGTCAGAAAAATACTAAAGAAGTCCCAAAATGCCTCCTCTGAGAAGGAGGACAGCAACAATTGGCAAGCCAATATTTCCAAGATGTCATGGCAGGAAGGTGCTGACTATTTGAAATCAGGAATAGCCTAAGCTTGTGGAGTTCTGGGTCTCCAAGGGCAGGAACCCCAAATAGGTTTAGTATTTTCACTTCTTATACAGACTCTGTAGATACAGATTCAGACATAGAATTGGACATGAACATTTCTGACTCTTCAATAGATTCAAACCCTTCTCTTTCACTATCAGAGGGGCCTTCTGCAGAGCAGGAGCTTGCCAGGGATGTTATGCCTGGGCTTAATTCCTCCTTTATGTCAAAACCACAAAACCCAGATCATAACATTTTTGTCAAAAGCATGCAGCCTACACAAGAGATCAATATAAAAATCAAGATCTCACTGCATAAAGATGACAAGAAATGGACATTGGCAAAAGCACTCCTTGACAGCAGAGCCAATGCTGTATTCTTCAACATCTCATGAGAAAAATGGAATAGGATTCTGCTCACCCTGCTTTAATGCCCTATCTGTTGAAACTATAAGGATTCATCTCTAATCCATAGCTTATAGTTGAGCTATACAATGATGGAGAATTCCATCATATAAAGCTTCTTCATACATGTGATCCTGTGAACATATAATGTAACTACATGTGACTCTGGGAATATTACATAATATACACATGACAGTGGAACCCATCACATGATGTATCTAGACCAGAGAAATATTATGTAATACATCACAAAATCAGTCTAGAATATTCTGTGATGTTATATAGAATGTCATAGAATAATATGACATCATATGGTCTGTGCACTAGCATGCCATAACACACCATAGTGGTGCAATAGTACATCATAGCCAATGGCATATAGAGCTCCTATCTCTAGTCAATGACATATTCCTCTCTTATCTCTATTTCATATACTACTTATCTCCAACCTATAGCATACAGACTGCTATATCAAATTAGATATTAGCTGGTACAACTGGTTGGTTATTACTATACTTGGACTACCTACTTACAGTAATTGGTCCATGCAAGTAGTATATAAGACAGACACTTTAGCCAGTAGTCTGTAGGCATGCCTCTTCTAGGCTTTCACTTGTACTTCCGAGTACTACTCTCAGACCCTTCTAAGGTCAATACTATCCTCTCTATACTCTATCAAGGATCCCTAGTCAAGGAAGATAGCAAGTCTTCTCAGTGCAAGATATCCAGGCTACTATCTTTATTGGGATATAACTAGGAGACCTCAATGTATTGAATACTCAAACACAGCTCATAACAGTTTGAACCCAGTGAGTTAGCCTCCTCATTGGTTCTTCCTACATCCTCTGTGTTGTACCTGTGGTGTTGCCACATTGGACCATCTCAATTCCAATACTATCCCCATCTACAATATAAATGGCACAAAGAACTCAGCTGGCAGTATCATGCATGCCACCAATATTATTATAGACCTCAAAGGACATCAGGAATGCCTTACTGCAGAAGCCACAGATCTAGGAAAGAATGACTTCATCCTAGGATGCTCCTAGCTAAAGCACCATAATCCCAATATCAACTGGATCTACAGCATGGTCAAACTGACCTGTTGCCCATGCCACTGTCACACCTTACAGGATAATGTTACACTTGGCCTGGGTAAGGACAAGCATAGCCTTGAAGATCTGTGGGATGAAATATGTGCACTGTGGGTGGTTTTCCTTCAACTGCAGTGAAGGATGGTTCCTGTGGGTGCCTTTGAGTTGAAGGCTACTTTCCATTGACTAGAGTTATTGAAGGTCTCAAGAGTGAAACCAGTTTAATGGAACAGGATGTATTTAATGGGAACTTGAGGTGAGAGTCAAGGAGGACTAGCTTAAGGTTACAGGAGAGACAGTGCTAGCTCAAGTAGTTTCAAGTAGAGGAGTCAAGAAAGGAAAGCAAGGGTAAGGCTATGGAAAGACCCTTGCTGTGGAGGGCTATGCAATGGAGATGGGTGAAGCACAGCTGCAGAAAGTGAAGTAGTGGAAATAAAACCAAGAAAACAATAGTAACTATGGGGCAAGTGGATCACAAAGCTATGTGAAAGAATAGCTTTGGGAGAGTAAGTCCATAGGAGGAAGAAAAGGTAGCGACCAACAAGAGATGAAGAAGATCCAGGGCAAATTGTAACAGATAAGGCTCTATTTCTACATATTATAGAAAAAGAAGAACAAGATATCCAATATCAGGTTTATGAAACAATCTATGCCCTAGAGAAA
>JBBPLR010000844.1:0-12290 GCA_038089915.1 Sutorius australiensis
TCCGGACCTCAAGGCCCTCAGATTGTCCTCTAACTTCACCTCGCATGCTCTTTCCGATTCCATCCCCCGCCTTACCAAGGTTGAGAACCTCACGCTTTCCAACCACGCGCTTTTCAACCTCTTGGACCTCATTCCCATGAAACATGTTATCCTATCCGCACAATACAAGGTTCTTCGTATCATTTTCGATCACCACAGCACACAACAAATCATCATCTCACCTGTCGACACCCCGTTCCCCAGTGTTGAGACAATAGAACTGCAAATATGGGATTTGTGCTATCTTACAAGTCTTCTACGACCGCACGAACAAATGTTTCGTTCTGTTACATTCAAACTCGATGCACATGAACCTCGACCCCCTGCCCAAACCATCTTCTCCCTTTTTGCTGCGCTGGCCACGCCTCAACGTGTGGGTTCAGTTCACACGATCAAAGTTGTGCACCGCGCAAGAAAGCCGCAGGTCCAGGCACTGGAAGACACTCCCGTGGCATATTGTATCACCTACGAGACGCTATTCCCGCTTGCGTCGCTCCATCACCTTCGTACAGTCCACATCAAAATGGAAAACCAGATCTCCCTCGACGATGACGAACTCAGTGCATTGGCTCGCAGTTGGCCATCGTTGGAGGTGTTACAATTGAGTAATTGAGTTGCAAATCAGGAGGATGGCCATGGTCATCAGCCAAATACGTCACCCTGTGTGGCTTGTTGGCCCTCATTGTAGATTGCCCGCGACTCCGCATACTCAGTTTGCCGATCGACGCGAGGGTCGTCCCGATGAATGAGAGCCCGGATATATGCAATAAGGGTATCATGGAAGCCACGTTCCCCTACTCGCTCATCAGCAAGTCAGTGTTGGTGGCCAAATTTCTCAGAAAGCATCTACCAAGGGTACGGGTCAGGAGGCCATGCTTGTGGTCGCTCTATCGGCCAAATGCAAATAACATGAAGGAATGTCGACAGATGTGGGAGGAGGTCAGCAAGATAATGTCGTCGTCGTGACATGCTTGTTGTTGGTAGAACTCGGGAGACATGCTTAGAAATGCTATGCAACAGCGTCTCAAGCCCGACCGCCTCGCCCTACCGCTCTACCTTGTTCGACCATTGGGTAAATGCCCAACACGGTCACGCACTAAACGAGAAGGACACGCAGCATGATGGCCACAAAAAGTGCAGCTATGGCAGGCACCGACTTCGCCTTGATGACAGTTGAGCATGTTGATCGCAAACGACGGCGAGGTCCAGCTCGAGGCGCGCGAGCGAGGTGTTGAGCGGGGCCTCGGTGTAACCATAGGTATCGAGCGTGAGGGTGACTTCATTGAACGAGGAACACTTTTGCAGGAGGCATACGAGTCCGCCCGGGGTGATCTTGCCTGCAATCTGCCATCACCACTCCTGATTGAATGACAGATACCTCAAACGAGGTCATGTCGATACCACCCTCTGGGAGGTTGAGGCCAATTAACGGAGGTTTCTGAATGTCATGCGAGGTTGTAAGTTGGAAACGAGTACGACGGGACCGTGTTGGAGAAGCTATGGCCGAGCAAAGTTGAGAGTGGCGACAAGGATTCAGAGTATAATTTGAGCTCCTGGAACTTGAAGAGAAGAGATGCATTGAATGGACCGAAGTCGTCTGCGAGATGAGACTCGGCGCAACAAAGAGCTGGCCCGAACACTCAACGTGCCACAAGTGTGCGAGAACACCCATTCCGCTTGAAGGTAATTTGGGGACAGTGTGCTATCTGCGAGTGTGGCTACTGGCAAATGTAGTCGGAGACAGCCTTCTTAGAGTCGGCTTCCTGAGGCTGTCGAACGTGCATATCAGGGGAGGTACGGAAGATGTATTGAGAGACTCTCGCAAAAGGGACAGTATGAAGATGTGATCATGGAGAACTGATGACAGTGCAACCCACCGCATACCGTGATTGGATAGTAACAAGTAATACGGGTTTGGGGTCAGCACCAATAGAGGACGTCATGATGGAAGAATAGGTACAGTGATAACTGTGGAAAAGCAATGGATGGATGGAAAGGAGTACTGCTAGACACCGATATGTACATACACGATCTGTTGATCAAAAGGTATATCGCTCGAACGAAGGCTCTTCATCGTCTCGTGCAAAGCAACCGCCGCCCGCGTGTGATCGAGATGTCCAGGGTCAACCATCATGTTCTCGTAAAATCTCGACGTGATTTCATTCGTGTGTGCATCATCCACACCCCACATCGTCCCAATGACCGAACGGAACCCAGCAAAGTGCATCGCCGCAGCGAGATGGATGATCTCGTCAGGACTCTCCTCGTCACCGACAGTTGTGTGACAAGCAGAGAGGAATGCAAACCTGGCATCATGCAGATCGTATCGCATAATGCGTTCAATCTTCAACAGCCCGTCTGCCAATCCAAATCCAGACTCGAATGGATGGCTTGGATTGGGGACTCCATGACAGGCAAAGTGAACAAGGTCGTTCTCAGGCAATTCTTGACTGATCTTGGTAATGTTCGCGTCCTGAGCTTGAACACAAGATATTGTGGTGACGGACCCAACACGATCGGATATCGTGGACAACTCTGATTCTACCGAGAGGAGTTTTTCCTCTCCCAGAGCCCGGGCCTGTCCTATAAGCAAGAATCGATGTGACTCAGTGGGTGGATCGATCGGCCTTTCTTTCCGAGCACGAAGGAGGGCCATCAAAGTCGGGGTGTAGGAAGAGATGTAGAGATCTGAGAGCATCGGTTGGCCATTTCTAAATGAGCCTGCAGCATGTAATGGAAGAAGTGAAAACTCGGCGGTTGGACACCACCAGATGCGCGATTGATGAGGACAACAAGATTGAAGGGCCTCCACGATCGGGAAAACAACAACGTCCCAGAGATTTCGTAGAAAGGCCCAAATTTTCCGTGTTACATCCATGAACTTGGAATCAGAGGTCAGAGAACGAAGCTCCAATGATAGTTCACCCACATGGGCCTTCGTGACAGGAAGGGGAACATGGACAGGTTCTTGGTCGGATAGAAGCACCAGGGCATCGCAGCTGTACTCGCTGGCATTGACAATGATGACTGGTCCATTGGAAGCTGCCATCCGGAGATCTGAGAATACAGGGGGTTCAAGAAAATGCGAGAAACCAGGCAATTGGCGAATGTCACTGATAATATTCTGCAACTTGAGATTCAGACTGCAGGCACGATCGTGCTGCGTTGCAGCATCCCGAGGGCTATCAAACACGCTGCGAAGGGAGGCCACGACCTGCGTGAATTCATCTGCTAGTTCCTTGCCTGTATCGCCGGATGCCACCACATCATCTAGAGGGGAGCGAAGCCTCATTAACTGGCTCCAAAAGACACCACGACCTTGCTCTAGGAGCTCGATTGCACTGGTAAGATTTCCATAGTGAAGACACGCGGAAAATGCATCAGCTGCTAAAGTCGAGATAATCCGTTTGAGTGGTCCGAGATTTTGAGGAAGAGAAGGTAGAGCTGTGATATGTTGGATGGTGAGACGGAAGAATGTTTGGTAGGCCAAGATTGTGGTGCTGTGTTTGCATTCTTCAGCCTTCTGGATCCACTGTTTCGCACACCTGATGTCGGCATAAGACGCAAGTTGATTCTGAGATATTTCAGCAAGGTGGGAATATAGACGAAATGCTTCTTGAAGGTCACTAATGTGTTGCGTAGATGAGCCGTTGTAACGGCTATGTAGGCAGTGAGCCAGGTTTTTCAAAGAGTCGGCTCGATCAGGATGGCCTTGCGGACGGAGCTCCAGTGCACTACGATGAAGGGCAAGTGCCTCGTCGAGATCGGAGAGACCTCCGAGCTGGCGAAAACGAGTAGATAGAGTGTTCGCAAGGTTGCTCAGGGATAAGGCTCGACTAGGATGGCCTTGCGGACGAAGCTCCAGTGCGCCACGATGAAGGGCAAGCGCCTCGTCAAGGTCGGAGAGACCTCCGAGCTGGTGAAAACGAGCAGATAGAGTGTTCGCAAGGTTGTTCAAAGAGGTCGCTCGATCAGGATGGCCCTGCGGGTGAAGCTCCAGTGCACCACAATGAAGGGCAAGTGCTTCGTCAAGGTCGGAGAGACCTCCGAGCTGGTCAAAACGAGTAGATAGAGCATTCGCAAGGTTGCTCAAGGAGGTCGCTCGATAAGGATGGCCTTGCGGGCGAAGCTCCAGTGCACTACGATAAAGGGCAAGTGCCTCGTCGAGATCAGAGAGACCTCCGAGCTGCTGAAAACGAATAGATAGAGCATCCGCAAGATTGTTCAAGGACACGGGTCGATCAGGATGGCCCTGCGGGCGAAGCTCCAGTGCACTACGATGGAGGGCAAGTGCCTCGTCGAGATCGGAGAGACCTCCGAGCTGGTCAAAACGAGTAGATAGAGCATTCGCAAGGTCGTTCAAGGACGCGGCTCGACCGGGATGGCCGTGGGGGCAAAGCTCCAGTGCACTACGACAGAGGACAAGTGCCTCATCGAGATCGGAGAGACCTCCAAGCTGGTGAAAACGAGTGGATAGAGCATTCGCAAGGTTGTTCAAGGGGATCGCTCGATAAGGATGGCCTTGCGGGTAAAGCTCCAGTGCACTACGATGAAGGGCAAGTGCCTCATTAAGATCGGAGAGACCTCCGAGCTGGTCAAAACGAGTAGATAGAGCATTCCCAAGGTCGTTCAAGGACATGGCTCGATCAGGATGGCCCTGCAGGCGAAGCTCCAGTGCACTACGGTGGAGGGCAAGTGCCTCATCGAGATCGGAGAGACCTCCGAGCTGGTGAAAACGAGTAGATAGAGTATTCGCAAGGCTGTTCAAGGAGATCGCTTGATAAGGATGGCCTTGTGGGTAAAGCTCCAGTGCACTGCGATGAAGGGCAAGTGCCTCGTTGAGATCGGAGAGACCTCTGAGCTGCTCAAAACGAGTAGATAGAACATTTGCAAGGTCGTTCAAGGACCTGGCTCGAAGAGGATGGCCCTGCGGGCAAAGCTCCAGTGCACTACGACAGAGGGCAAGTGCCTCGTCGAGATCGGAGAGACCTCCGAGCTGGTGAAAACGAGTGGATAGGACCCTCGCAAGGTTGTTCAAGGACGTAGCCCGACCAGGATGGCCTGGCGGGCGAAGCTCCAGTGCACTATGATGGAGGGCAAGTGCCTCATCGAGATCGGAGAGACCTCCGAGCTGGTGAAAACGAGTAGATAGAGCATTCGCAAGGTTGTTCAAGGACGTAGCTCGACCAGGATGGCCTTGCGGGCGAAGCCCCAGTGCACTACGATGGAGGGCAAGTGCCTCATCGAGATCGGAGAGACCTCCGAGCTGGTGAAAACGAGTAGATAGAGCATTCGCAAGGTCGTTCAAGGACGTAGCTCGACCAGGATGGCCTTGCGGGCGAAGCTCCAGTGCACTACGATGGAGGGCAAGTGCCTCGTCGAGATCGGAGAGACCTCCGAGCTGGTCAAAACGAGTGGATAGGACACCCGCAAGGTTGTTCAAGGACACGGCTCGAAGAGGATGGCCCTGCGGGCAAAGCTCCAGTGCACTGCGATGGAGGGCAATTGCCTCGTCGAGATCGGAGAGACCTCCGAGCTGGTTAAAACGAGTAGATAGAGCAAACGCAAGGTTGTTCAAGGACATAGCTCGATCAGGATGGCCCTGCGGGCGAAGTTCCAGTGCACTGCGATAGAGGGCAAGTGCCTCGTCGAGATCGGAGAGACCTCCGAGCTGGTGAAAACGAGCAGATAGAGCATTCGCAAGGTTGTTCAAGGACGTGGCTCGAAGAGGATGGCCCTGTGGGCGAAGCTCCAGTGCACTGCGATGGAGGGCAAGCGCCTCGTCGAGATCGGAGAGACCTCCGAGCTGCTCAAAACGAGTAGATAGAGCAAATGCAAAGTTGTTCAGGGAGATCGCTCGATCAGGATGGCCTTGCGGGTAAAGCTCCAGTGCACTACGATGGAGGGCAAGTGCCTCGTCGAGATCGGAGAGACCTCCGAGCTGGTCAAAACGAGTGGATAGGACACTCGCAAGGCTGACCAAGGACCTGGCTCGAAGAGGATGGCCCTGCGGGCAAAGCTCCAATGCACCACGATGGAGGGCAAGTGCCTCATCGAGAACGGATAGACCTCCGAGCTGGTGAAACCGAGTTGATAGGACAAAAGCAAGGTTGTTCAAGGGCATAGCTCGATCAGGATGGCCCTGCGGGCAAAGCTCCAGTGCACTACGATGGAGGGCAAGTGCCTCGTCGAGATCGGAGAGACCTCCGAGCTGGCGAAAACGAGCGGATAGGGCACTCGCAAGGTTGTTCAAGGACATAGCCCGGTCAGGATGGCCCTGCGGGTAAAGCTCCAGTGCGCTACGATGGAGAGCAAGTGCCTCGTCGAGATCGGAGAAACTTCCGAGCTGTTCAAAACGTGTGAGAAGGGTAACTCCGAGATGGTTCAGGGACATGGCCCGATCAGGGTGTTCTTCCGAACAAAGATCTAGTGCGTTACGATGGAGCACAACTGCCTCATCTAGATCAGAGAGCCTCCCGAGCTGCATAAAACGCGCAAAGAGGCCTTCTCCACGGTCGCTCAAGGACCCTATCTCGTCGGGATCAGAGGGTTTTCCGAACCTCTTGAAACGAGCGCGCAAGGATGTTGTAAGCGTGTTCAGGAATGTGGCCCGACCAGAATGTCCTTCAGACCAATGAGGCAGCGCCCTGCGGCCGGTGTCTAGTTCATCATCGAGATTTGCCCTCCCTCTTCTTCGCACAGACCACCTAGGAAGTACAGAAGATAGCTTTTGTAGCACCCGGGATCGATTAGGATGCCCATGGGTGTGAGATTGTGTCTCGTTAGAGCGGAGGGTAACTTGCTCGTCGAGTTCAGACATTCCTGTGGACGAATACCGTGACTAGTCTACCCTCGGACGTTGAGTTAGTCCAGCTGATTAGTGAGTTAAATGGCGCTGTCTGTACTCACCTCAAGTTACTCGTTGTAGTGACCGTGAAGGAGTGGGAGAATCTGTACAATGAGCGCTCAGTGCGGCATGCCAGTCCCACGAATGCAAAAAAATGCGCACAGGCGTATACCCACGCCGTTCGGGGAAAAAAGAATATATAGAAAGAGCGTATCATTCGTTGAAGAGGGTCCGCGTCCAAGGTGATTCCAGCGTGTCCCAGTACCATCTGAAGATTTTGGCAGAGCAGATAGCGACGTCTGAGGGTACTTTCCTTCTTCCGTCGAGAAAGTCTCCTGAGTTTTGGAAAGTTGGCATACGTAGCCCCACTGTGAACGAGAAGTTAATATTGGGAGAGGTAGCAACTCTGGGATATAACACCGTGAACTGCTTGATCCTTGCATCTTCCAATCGAGCCCATGGCGAACTCACAATGATCCGGAGCGGTGCACAGCATAACCGAGAGCGTCCTGCGAGCGATTTAGTAGAGGGCCTCACTGGAACGACTCGGACAGGAGAACTTGTACAGTGAAGGTGCTGGGATACAAAGACCTCCACCTCACAGCTTGTTGAGTCACTGAGACGACCGCGAGGGTGATTGAATAAGTTGATGTTGGGTTGAACGCAGTCTCTTAGCTCGATAGCACCGCAGTTACAACGCCCCGGGCCGTGTGTACCGTAACTTATACAAAAGAACACACTTTCACGACAAGATGATGGTATGATACATGTTACAAAGTCAGTTTGCTATGGAGAAGTACACACATGCTAATCATACACACAACATCAAAGCTTCAAAACGACAAGAAAAAACTCGGTAAAAAATGAAAAAAAAACACCAACGGTCAACCAGAACGCCGCACAACAGCCTCACACGCGCGAGTATACACCTCTCCCCACCGCTCCATATACGCCATCTTGTTCGACCGCCATGTAAACGCCCAGCTCCGCCACGCACTAAACGAGAACGTCGCACACGGCACGATGGCCGCAAAGAACGCAGCCGTGGCGGGCACCGACTCCGCCTCGATCACAGAATCAAGCACGTTGATCGCGAATGAGTGTGGGAGGTCCAGCTCAAGGGAAGCATTGGACGGGGCTTTGATGTACCCTCGGGTGTCGAGCGCGAGGGCGACTCGGCTCAACGAGGGACATTTTCGCGAAACCTGCACGAGTCCACCTGGGGTGATCCCCCCTGCAGTCTGCCATCCCCACTCCTGGTTGATCATCAGATCCTCCAACCGAGGCCATGCCGATACTAGCTCCGACAGGTCACCGTCTGCTAGACCAACGCTCCATCCGAGGTTAACGTCGATGTGACGGATGTTTCTGAATGACATGCAGGGTCGCAGGTCGTTAGAAACGAGTACGACAGGATCCGTGTCGGCGCTGTCTGGCGAGCGACGAACTTGGACCAATTCCAACGATGTAAGGGAGTCCCCGACATTGAGTCTCTGTACTGACGACATGAACGATGCCACCTCCTGCTTCCCAGGACAGCTCCCGACTTGGACAGAAAGGTCCGTCATCGCAGGGAGAATCATATGGTCGAGCAAGGCTGACAGTGGTGCCAAGTATTCAGAGTATATCTTCAGTTCTTGCAACCCGGAGAAGAGAAGAGATCCGTCGCGAGATCCGATCTCGTCTGCCAAGGTGGGACTCAGCGCAAAAGACAGCTGAGTCAAGCACCCGACCCGAGACAAGTGCATCAGAGCGTCCGCGCCCAATGTGATTTGGGGACAGTGTACCCTCTGTGGGTTTGACCACCGGCAGATGTAGTCAGAGACCGCCTTGTCAAAGTTGGCCTCGGGCTGGCGAACCCGGATGGAAAGATTCCGCATATCAGAACAGGGTACGGGAAATGTGTCGAGAGACTCTTGGAACAAGGATAAGTTTCCCTCGAATATGAACGAGTAATCGAGGGAAACCAGTGATGGGAAGAGCTGGCGCAACAGGGGTGCTGTCTCATTGGCGAATATGCACCGTATGTGACGTAGATTTGGGAACAGTGGCTCCGAGGTACGAAGGTTCAAAAACGCTTTGACACATTTTGCGTGGAACCCGCTCCCGAAATCTTGTATGGACCGCACGCGACGGGTGTAGCTTCGGAGAGTAGCCCATTCGGCCCGTTCGAGCGGTCTATGGAATGAATACCACTGCCGGATGATGACATGTTTACAAACGCCACTTGCGATACGACCGGAGACTCTTACCTGGAAGCCCGGATCCAATTGATAAGTGGCTTTTGGGAGGCAGCGAGCCAAAGGGGATAGATCGGGCAGCTCTGACCACAGCATGTCTAACGCTGGCTCCTTGAAGGTGCGACATGTTCTGGCCAAGGCGACGAGGTCCGATGAAACGCCAAGAGAGCGTCCGTGCTTGATGCTTTTGGAGCGAGGTGGGTCGCAGTGGGCAAAGATGATCCGAAGGATCTCGTCGACCTCTAGCGCGTGATGCATCGTTTGACAGACGTCGTTCAGAGGAAGTTCCGAAAGCGAAAATTGATGATCAACTGTCTCTTCAGTTTTTTTTAGCTTGTGCGTCCAAGGAAAACGACAGGACCGATGGAGGGAACTCGGTTTGGTCGTTGGGCGAGGCGGTGGGTGGGGTAGGACACGACGAGCGCCCTTTCGAGCCGGGAGCATGGAACTTATAAGTATGCAGGGCAGCCCTAAACGGGACACAAAAAAAGGAAACCGATCATGTCACGGGGAAGACTGGACCATTATTGAGCGGTGATTGCGTTAACTTGGTATGAACTTCCTACGGTGGCGTACCTGCTGCGGACTACCCAAATTGCACTCGCCGCATTTCGAAGTCCAAGACTCGATCTGGTCACTGTTGTTGTCCTGAGCCGAGGAGTTCATGTACCGCTATAGCTTGACATCAGTGGCTCAGACAAGACACGTAGTAGGCAGTGTAATCAGGGACACGGTCACCAGCCGTCGTACCAGCGGTCGGAATTGCCGACCGAATAACCTTGTTTGGCTTCTCGGCTTGCCGGATGGCCAAATCAAAAGAAACACGAATTATTTTCAACCACGGAGGGAACATGAAAACAGAGACCAGAAAATAACTCACACGTAAAACGGAAGAAAAACTGTATCTTGAGTGACATTCCCCAATGTGCGGAATGAGGTTAGGTGATTATTCCGATGAGTTATCAACCCAGGTACGGCTGACTACTCCTCGTAGCCGAGCCTATCGGTCAGGCAGCTGGAATGAACTTCTACACGGGCCAATCCGACAGCTTACGGGACACTCTTCCGGACGAGTCGCAGTGCTGATTTAGCGGGGCGGTAGAACATGCTATCTAGCCGAGTACAGCACGTTTGAGAGCTGTCTAATCCATTTTTAATAGCAGTCACCTTTCAGCCACTGTTCCTTTTAATCCGCGGAAGACGGAAGAACTCTCCCTTGTGCACTTGCGTGCATCGTAGGAAGAGTCCGACGGTGTAACCACCTCAACAATTGGGGTCCACTCTCACGCGGAGCCTGCGCTCGAATGTGACAATGGTCAGTTCCTTGGGACGGGGTATTTCCCACCCCATCAAGACAGTGCTAGTGATCCTGATACTTTCCTGCTTTGGGGTTCGGACCCGCCTGGGCTTTTCAGAGATCACGAAAAGTGGCGGCATGGGCTGTTCAGAGAAATGATCGATCAGATGGACAAGGCTAGTTCTCAAATCACCATCGATACACGCCAGAAAGCAGTGAGACACATGAATATTGAAATTGGACACGTCTGCACGCATCGCGCCCAAGTTGGCTCTTATGTACATACTTACGGATGAGATCCTTCTATCAAATTGAAGCAGAGCACCAAATCTTGGTCACCCCCCGGGTTGAAGCCGGGTCACCGATCAGAAGGATACGAGTGTAGTCGGAACGGATATCGGAAGACAAAGGTGACGTGTTTGTCCACGCTGCGCCGCGCAGAAGGGTGTTGGCAGGCGCAGTAAGAGCGGTGCAGTACAACTACCTCGACCAACCCTTCGAGTTTCCCTCTACCGTTTCAATTCGTGACCAGTCTCGTTAATATCTCCTCGTTCGACCATGGAAGCCCTTCTCCGTGTAACAGAAACCATCAAATCTATCCGAGTGAGTCTCGTCTTTGTTTGCGACCCAACTCGCAGCTGATCGTCGTCATTCATATGTGACATACAGGAGACGCGTTTGAGCGCACTTCGGTCGCCCACCGAGTTTTTTGATGTTCACCGGTTGTCAAGACCAGCGGATACAGCCCAAGCTGTGTCGGTATGTAGGATTGTACCACATACATTGACGAGCAGGCAGGATACTAACTATTTTTTTTCTTTGTCTCTTTCCCTCGCGCTTCCGCTTTATCCGGACCCCTGGTCTGTCTCTATCGATTGACCGTTCCTCTTGGTGCCTGTGCCCGTTTCGACCGACATAGCGTATCACCTACAACACACGATATTTCTCCGGGAACTACACCCTCATCTTTCTCATCCTCGGCATCTACGCCCTGTCTGTCCTTCCTTCCCCTCTCCCTTACGAACGCTGACCTCGTGCACCCGCCCCTTTTTTTCGTTCGTTCGTTCCAGCCTGACGAGTCCCTTTCTCCTCTTCTCCCTCGCCCTTGTCTTTGGCGGGTTCGCCGCAATCAACAAATTCGGTTCGTCTCGACCTCCTCGTCTCTCCGCTACTTACCCACCCGTTTACCTATATTAACACAGTCACCGAGCCCCTCCACATTGGCGACCGCGTCATCACACAACAAACCCTCTACACGGCCCTCTTCGTCGTCGGTATCCCCCTTCTCTGGATCTCTTCTCCCTTCTGGATCATCTTCTGGGTCATCGGCGCCTCGGGATCTCTCATCTTCGCGCACGCCGCGCTGATGGAGCCAGGCATCGAAAGCGAGTACGCGAGCGTGCAGGACTCGGTGTAGGTACGAGTACGGTGGGCGTGAACGTTGGGTGCCAGACTTGGTCAGGTTCGGCTACACGTAGAAACATTTTATCCTTTGGTCCCCGTCCCCCTTTTTTCGCTTCTTCTGACGCCACGCGCGATCGTTGGCACGCACTGACGACCGCAACGGATCTAGGTATCTACCTATTTATTACCTCTTTTTCTGTTCTCGTTCTGTTCTTCCTTTTCTTTGGGCCCAGATTGGAAGTCACCACCTGTAAGACGACCATACCGCGCTCGGACCCTGTAAACAAACGCCCCACCTTTACCTTCCTCTTTCGTCCTTATAGCAGCCGCACCACCCGCCTGATAGATACGAGGTGCAGATACAACACGGATGCATACGTACATACACCAGATCGCATCGTACACATGTCCACGTCCACATCCACGCCCATGCCATGCGTCCCTGAATCTTACCTAGTGTATA
>JBBPLR010000845.1:0-12287 GCA_038089915.1 Sutorius australiensis
ATAATTGCTTACTATTTTGTCTAGACTTTGACTACACTTTGATTACCAAAAATGCGCCACAATTGCTAGACTTTCTTTCCATGATTGTTTACTATGTTTTGTCTAGACTTTGACTACACTTTGATTACCAAAAATGCGCCACAATTGCTAGATTTTGTTAATCTAACTGTTTACTACACTTTATCCTTGCTCTGGCTACACTTCTACTTACACCATTATTTACTACACTTTGACTACACTCTGATCACCATATTCTTTGCTACACTTTTTTTATATAGGTTGTGGATAGTATACTTCCTTGTATGTACTATCATTAATACACATGTTTGCTTGCTATTCTGTTGGAGTGTGTCCTTACAATTGTTGAATCCAAATTGGTACTAGTCTAACATCATCACACTTGCTGGAAAAGCTGTCAGCTGTCCAGTACTGGACAGTGCTGGCTAGAGGAGGGATGGTTTGCTGATGCGGCAGGCTGACAGTATAGCCTAGTGTGGAACCAGACTAAAGGTTTCTGTACAGATCTGGACAATTGGGAACCTTTCTGTATGTTTCTGTATCTCTGGACAAACTAGCCAATGCTGTCCAGTACTGTCTAGGGTCAATGTTAGTTTGCTGATGTACCATAGGACTACTGAATTGCAGGGTTTTATTACCCGTACCTACTACAAGTTGCTTCATATGATACCAGACTTGAAGATGATGCACAACGATCCAGCCAGGAGTGACAAGCTCACTGCAATTTGTAGAAAGGTAAGTTTACCATGGATACATGCACATATATTGATATCTTGGTGGGTTTCTAGCTAAGATCAGAGATCAAGAATACCCATATCGTTGATGCAATCAATCTCAAGCACCACATTGCTTGTTACAGGTTTACATTTTAACCCCTATTCTTGCGCAATCTAGCACTCGACTGCACTCATGACTAGTAGCTTAATGCTATGCTTTACTAGGATCTATAGGACCACTAGTACCACTAGACGCTTGATGTGATCCAGTTACTATGTCCTCCGATCTTATCTTATCGGCCTAGGCTAGCCCTACTGATTATATACACTTCACAAGGTATTGTATACACTCGTTTGCATTATTATAGAGTTCATGATTGGATCTGCAATCCAATCTTGCACATATGCTCAGGGGCTAATACCCCCTAGCCACAATCGCATGTACTATGCGCATGTACTCACTTCCATTCTGCATAGCCTTGATGGCAATGCATATGCTTCCATTCTACATGCGTTGCACACATGTTATACCCTCTTCCATTCCTATTTATTAACCCTTGGACCATATGTATGATTTACTATTTAACACATGGACTATTAGTATATCTATTAGATCTACTGTACATGGGTGTACATAGAGTAGACAGTATATAAAGCAAGGCAACTAGCTGGACGTCCTCCAGTCTAGTTCACCTTGAAGTTTTCCCCAAAGCTTCAGGCAAGCCTATGGGTCTACTCATCTCGAGACAACCCTTGACTCACAAGTCTCTATCTATGTGGGTTCACCCTAATCAGGATGACCCCTGTCATTCACGCTACTCCTCTACCTAGACAGTAGATATGCTCAAGACACAACCATACTACGTAGATCTAGGCTATCAATGACTCAGGGGCTATGTCCGCCCCTAGGTTTTGGGTTGTTTCATTGCTCAATATTGTCAACTGAACCCAAATGACCCCACTTCCCTCAACCCTCCTATCATCCTCACAAAGACCAAGGCTGAGATGGGATTGAAGCATTCTATCCTTGCTCAATGGCTATGCCCACTCAACATGCTTGCTGAGTTTGACAAGAATCCAGTAGCGTAAGCATCTCTACTAAAAATTGTGGTATACTTTCCTCTTACAATACTCAGGGGTCACAATGCACTCACCAATGGTGGTATTCTGATGATGAGCCAGGACTTTCCTGGGCTCTTCTTTAGTGGAGCAATGCCCAGTGAGGACTATGATCCTGAGTCTGACAACATCTTTCTTGGGCTCTTCATTTCCTTATCTGAGTATGTGTCATTGATGAGACTCCATTGTGATGAATTAAATATCCATTTGCTCTTAGGTTGCCTGGCACATCTTCTTGGGTCCAACTTTCACTGTTGAAACACCTGACAGACAGAACCATTCCTGTAATGCCATCTTGAATGACATGATGACAATCAAGGCTGAGCATATTGTATATATATGTGTTCAGGTACATCTATCATTTGCTTCTCTTCCATTGTTCATTGGTACAAGTCACATCTCTTAGGCACATTCAGCGATTGCTTTGAAGACACAATGGAGCAAGCAAGATGGAGAGCTCAATTACTCTGACATGTACCAGGCCATCATTAGTTTCATCAGGGATGCTGATGACTCAAAGTGGCAGGATGACTTGTTCAAATTCTGGAACAAGTAAGTGACATTCGTCTTGTACATCGAGCATGATAGATGATTTAAAAGGGAAATTTTGTTGGAATATGGCAAGTGTGTGCGCAGCCACTCATCAGCCCCATTTGCCTGTCTGCCTCCATTCTCTGTGTGCAGGGTCCCACTGACCCCTACACCACCATTTCTCGGACCTCAGTACCTACATTCGTACCTACTCACTAGTACCTTGCTAGTACTTTCTTTTGTCTCGACCCTTCATTCTCTGTGTAACCTTTTACAGTCAAGTACTTATACCTACTGTTATGCTTGGCCTGGGTAAGGACGAGCATATCCTTGAAGGTGCGAGTGACTGAGTATGTGCGCTGCGGGCGTTTCCCCTTCTACTGCAGAGAAGGATAGTTCTGTGGTTGCCTTTGAGCTCTAAGGCTACTTCCTGCTACACCAGGTGGTTGAGAGGTCTTAGGGGGGAAGCTAGGAAGCGTGAACCAAGTGTATTGAACGAGGGCTCGAGGTGAGAATTGAGGAGAACTAGCTTAAGGAATACAGGGACAGGTATTCAAGTTTAAGTAGTTCGAGGCAAAGAGTATATAAAAGGAGATACAAAGACAAGGCTATGGAAAGGTGAAGGCTGCGGAAGCAAGGCTATGGAAAGGTGAAGACTGCGGACAGAAATGAAAGGGAAGTTTGCTGCAGACGGCGAAGTAGTGAAGGGGAAGTCAAGGAGGCTGTAGTAGCTATGCTGGGGGATTGGATCACAAAGCTATATGAGAGAATAGCTTTGGGAGAGATAAGTCCAAAAGGGAAAGAAAAGGTGGTAACTAAGGATAAACGGACGAAAGTCGGGATGAGTCGTAACACCTACAAGTATATAGCCAGCTGTCCGATGACTGCTACCTCAGTCTGTTTACTGCATGCAACTGAGGTGAGCTAGTCCTTCATTACATCTAACCATATGCTTACCTCGTACATAGATCTATCTAGGTATTTACTAATATAGTCTGTTTACTGCATGCAACTGAGATCTATCTAGCCGCGTGCTCCACCCTCTGTTACTCAATTTCTCTCAAATTTTTGGGAATGAAAATGGCTGAGGTGGGTTCAAGAAGGCTGTCAACTTGGATGCAGATAGTAATTCCATACCACACAAGAGTATAAAGGAGAAACCCCAAGCTAGCATGGAGGCACACATTGCTCCACCCAGGCCTCCTGAGAATCCTTCTTTGGTATTGGATCCCATGCCAGCCCATACTTCTAGTAGTACACCTATGGACCATCTAATGCAACAGAATGCCACTCCACCCACTCCATCTCAGCCACAGAATTCACTGTCCAGCCCTGGTGTATCTTTAACTTCGAACTCTGATTTCCATTACCAAGTGGCTTGAGTGCAGTGTTTGTGGATGACTCTGGGGTATCTGTCAGATGCTCCACCTCTTCATTGATTGCTGTACCCAGGCCCATTCCCATGATGCCCAACCAGCCAGCTTCATCAGCAACAGTCCCGGACAGCCCTCTTTCCAATATAGAGAGATCCCCACCACTCACACCTGTCACGAACCATGTAACAAAGTCCACGAAAGTGAAAGGCAAGAAGTGTGCCCCTCCTGATGAAGAGGCAAGTGATATTAATCCTAGTAGAGGTTGCCACAAGAGGACCAAGCATAGCAATCACAAGTAATGTGAGTGGCCATATGAAGTCAGCTTTCCCAAGTCATTGTTACTGACTTTGTGAGCAGCACTTCCTGGTTGCACAACCATTTGATTCATATTCAGGTTCTAGCACCCAAGTTGTTTGGTACCATTGTTGAGGCCGCATGCATATCTCCAATGTTTCCAGCATCCCAATTCAATTTGTCTTGTCCACAGCCTTTCATCCTTGTTTCTCACAGTTCGCTCAACCTCCTACCATTTCCATTGCCTTTTTCTCCATCAAGAGTCTGCCTCAGTGCTGCTGCATGCTTTGTGTCATTTCTTGTAGGATGGTATATCCATTGTGTCACTGGTGATCCCGACAAGCACAGCCTTAGCATACGTGATGACATGGTAGTATATTGTTCATAGTCATGCTAATGCAATATACTTGATGAAATACCAGGTATAGGGTATTCCAGCAAGGGGCACAGATAAAGGCTGTGTCTGAGGTCCTTGAAGAGGTAGCTCAAGGAAGTCTCTAGTGGTGAGAACTCACTAGGTAAGATGTTGCTAGGAGGATGAAGTCGAGTGAAGCAGATGAGCGAGATGAGGGTGAGTAGAAGGATTGCAAGGTAGTGTTACGGCTAGTGCCGGGTAGGCCCTAGGCGTAGACCTTAGGCCTCTAGGGCGGGCCTTGCAGGGACAAGATGACCAGGACTGGGTACCTGGTGAGGGATCTGGGCTTGATACCAGATGATCACAAAGGAATGACTGGGCTGGGTACCAGTGAGGATTCTTGGAAGGATGTAGATTGGGAGTACTAGGACGAAGTAGAAGGGAGGCCCACTACCTGTGAGGCAGAGATAAAGGTGGTGGTAAGGCAGATCGAAGTTAGAGTACAAGGTAGTTCAATGAGGGTCTTATATATGTCTGGTAAAGGTGCTGACTAAGCAGGGCGAAGGGTGAACTGAGTCAGAAAGGGTCAAGGGTATAACCATAAGGGTTATGGGTAATACTAGAAGGGATCATGGGGATCCGAAGGATTCAGGGTAAGACTAATGAAGTGTCAAGATAAGACGGGGATCAGGAGTGAGAGAGGAACAAGGGTTCAGAAGGAGGTCCTGATCAGAGTTCAAGGGTTTTCTGTTATGATTCACTTTGAGTTAACACGCTCTTCATCCTTTGGTTACCATCTTATTTCTTTTTGGACTTACTGCTCCCAAAGCTATTCTCTCATATAGCTTCGTGATCCGATCTTCCAGTATGACTACCATTGTCCCCTTGACTTCTTCTTCACTATCTCACCTTCCGCAGTAACCTTCCCTTTCATTTCCACCTGTAGCCTTCTCACCTTCCGCAGTAACCTTTCCTTTCCATCCGTAGCTTTCACATTTCCTTTTACATACTCTCCGCCTTGAACTACTTAAGACTCGGATACATGTCCATGTATTCCCTAAGCTAGTTCTCCTCGATTCTCACCTCGAGTCTCTGTCCAATACATCTTGTTCCCGCTCCCTAGCTTCACCCCTGAAGACCTCTGACCACCTGATACCACAGGAAGTAGCCTTCAATCCCAAAGGCGACCTTAAAACCATCCTTCACTGCAGTTGAAGGGGAAACGCCCGTAGTGCGAATACTTGTCCACAGCTCTTTGAGGATACGCTCGTCCTTACCCAGGCCAAGTGTAACAAAAGAACTAGCTTCGTTTTCTGCAGCAAGCACCACCCTTCGCTGCCACCATTTCTCGACAACCCCCCACAGATCCCCATTGGGGAAAACCTCATAACCCCAAACCATCACCCTCGGACAGGTCCTCCTCCTCTAGAAGGGAACCCTCCCCTACTGAAGACCCTGACGAACCCACCAGAGAAATCCCTGAGGAAGAAACTGACCTTGAACTCGCCCACGAATTCTCCGCTTCCCTCATCATCCCTCGAGCCCCCACTCCCCCGTCACCAACCCCCACTCGAACCATCCCAGTACACCCTTACCAAAGAGCCCTTTGCACTATCCCCAACACCTCCTCTTCGGCTTCCATCCCACCTCCCCAACCCCCAACGACACCTATGACCACCAAACCAATAGAACTTCGCCTCGGCCAACCCGAAGCCTATGACGGCAACCGAAACACCACGGAATCTTGGATCAGATCGGTCCAATTCTATCTCTATGTCAATAGGGATGTATACAATGACGACTCCAGAAAGATCGCCTTTGCCTTGTCCTTCATGAAAGTAGGACCAGCGCTAGCTTGGGCATCCACCTTTCGAAAACAGGCAGTAACTGGTACCACCATCTCCTTTGGAACCTTCGAAACCTTCATCGATAAATTCCTCCTAGCATTCAAACTTAAAGGAGTCGAAAGCGCAGCCACCCATTGGCTCTCCACCACTCGCATGAAACCAGGAAAGACCTGAGGATCTTGGGAACCCTCCCTCACTGAATACACTGCAGACTTCCAGACGAAAGTAGCCGAAGCAGGGACCACTGAGGATACGGCCCTCATTGGATACTACTCCCATGGACTTCCCCCCTGGATCATGAGAAGCATCAATCGCCTTCAACCCACTCTGAAGACCATCCAGGAGTGGTACGACGAAGCCACTAGAGAATGGGATGCCGATGAACAATCCAGGGCGATAGAGAAATCCTGAACCTACCAAACACCCATCCACCCTACTTTCACACCTCGCTCTCGCCCCCAGGAACGAGACCCCAATGCCATGGATGTAGATGTCATCAGGATTGCCAAACTAACCCCTGAAGAAAGGCTCTGCTGCATCCAAGAAAAACTCTGCTTCAGGTGCCGAAAACCCGGACATGGAAGTAGGGAATGTAAATCCCCCTCCCAAGCGAAGAAGACCCCTCATGTTCAGAAAGTAGAAGAAGAAATCCCTGCGCTCAAAGAAGTGGAGGACGACGAAGAAGAGCCAACAACTGTGTGAAGGATCAAATTTGCGATTCCTAGCAAGGGTTTTTAGAAGGGAGGCCCCGAATGACGCAAGGACCTCCCAGTAATGTTACCTGTGCTCAAGTACTTGTACCAACAAAGACAAAGACAATGAGAATCCCGGTTCAACTCATTGTACCCTCGAGCACCCTCAAAGTCGTCGACTCCAAAGCCCTCATTGACAGTGGGGCGGAAATCTCCTGCATCGACTGGCACTTCGCCCGCAAACACCACCTCCCTACCACCAGACTAAAGGAACCCCTCCATGTCAACAATGCTGATAACTCTCCAAACAAGATGGGCGACATCAAGTTCTTCTGTGAACTCTTTGTTAACATCGAAGGAATCGCCCACAAAGTAACCTTCTACCTGATCAATTGCGGACGAGACAATGTGATCCTTGGACAACCCTGGCTTTTCCTCGTCAACCCCTCGATCGACTGGAGAAACAATACCCTCTCCATCAAAGAAGACACCGACCAATCGAAAGAACTCTTCGACATGCACACCACTGACGAGCTCCGCCACAAAATGCACAAACCTCAGCTAAGAAAACCCCCTCCAAAACATCACCACATCGACGCAGTGTGGGATGGAAAACTCTTGGAATACCTTGACCTTGATGACGACCCCAGGCCATCCATCCCCCACCTCTACTCCCAACACGCCCTAGAAAACCGAATCATGCACCGAGTAATTAGATGTGGATCTCGCTACATACCCTCAGCCCAAGTCGCAAAGCTCACCATGGCCACTGAGCTCGCAATCCAAGCTGAAAGAGATAAACCAAAACCCACCATCCCCCCAGAATACCAAGACTTTGCCTCGGTCTTCTCAAAGGAAGCGACCGACCACCTCCCACCCACCAGACCCTATGACCATGAGATCAATTTAGATGAATCCTTCTCCCCAAAGATAGGGAAGGTCTACCCCCTCTCCCCGGATGAACGAATAGCTACAGACGAATTTCTAGAAGAAAATCTCAAAGCAGGAAAAATCCGACCCTCTAACTCTCCTCAAGTATCTCCCTTCTTCTTCATCAAAAAGAAAGATGGAAAACTTCGCCCCTGCCAGGATTACAGGTACCTCAATGAACATACCGTCCGAGACGGATATCCTCTTCCCCTCATCTCGGACTTAATGGATAAACTGCAAGGGGCCAAGGTGTTCACCAAATTCGACGTATGGTGGGGGTATAACAATGTCAGAATCAAAGATGGACATCAGTGGAAAGCAGCTTTCATTACCCATCAAGGACTGTATGAACCAACAGTTATGTTCTTCGGGCTTACCAACTCCCCAGCTACCTTCCAACGATTCATGAACGACTCCTTCCGAGACATGATAGCTGAAGGATGGCTAATCATCTACATGGACGACCTCCTGATCTTTTCCCCTGACTCAACCACCCATGAAGAACGCACCAGATGAGTTCTCCAACGAATGAGGGAACTAGACCTTCACCTGAAATTAGAGAAATGTAACTTTGCAACCACCGAGGTGGAATTCCTTGGAACGGTCATCTCCCCAGGGAAGGTCGCCATGGATCCAGTCAAACTGGATGGGATCACCTCCTGGCCAACTCCCTCTGGAATACGAGACGTCCGATCGTTCCTAGGGTTCGCCAACTTCTACCGAAGGTTCATCCCAGATTTCTCCACCATAGCAAAGCCACTCCTAGACCTGACCCACAAGAACCACCCCTGGGATTGGACTCCCTCATGTCTCGAAGCCTTCAACACCCTGAAAATGCTCTTCCTACGAAAACCCATCCTCCAACTCCCCGATTCCTCTCGACCTTTTGCCATCGCCACTGACGCTTCCAAATGGGCATCCGGTGCCATCCTCCTACAAACTGACAGCAATGGCGACTGGCACCCTTGCTCTTACCTCTCTCAGACCTTCCTCCCAGCGGAACGAAACTATGACATCTACGATCGAGAACTACTTGCCATAATCAAAGCCCTCAAAGCATGGCGACACTATCTTCAAGGATCCTCTCACCCTGTCCAAGTGTTCACTGACCATAAAAATCTCACCTATTTCCGTCAAGCACAACACTTGAACCGAAGACAGGCAAGATGGCTTCTCAACCTGGCAGATTTTGACCTTCACATTATACACATCGCTGGAAAACTACTTTCCGGACCCGACGCTCTCTCTCGACGACCTGATCTCCTGCCCATCACAGAGGATGACAATATTGGAATCACACTCCTCCCTCCATCCCTTTTTATTAACATTATTGACACCACCCTCGCTGAACACGTCAAAACCGCTGCCAAGGACGACCCCCTAATGCTTGCCACCCTTCAATCCATCAACACTGATATCCCTCCCTCCCTTCGCTCTTGTCTCAGTGACTGGCAGCTAACCAATGGACTGCTAACCTTCAAAGGTCGCATCTACATTCCCCCCAATGAAACCCTCCAATGAACTATCCTACACCGTTGTCATGACCACGAAACAGCCGGCCACCTGGGCATACTCAAAACCAGACAATTAGTCACCTCAGAATTCTGGTGGCCTGGACTCGCTCACTTCATCCGAAAATACGTCAACGGATGTGCTCCTTGCCAACAAAACAAATCCAATACCCATCCTACTACCCCTCCACTTGCACCCATCCACTCCTCCTGTTCCCGTCCCTTCCAACAAATCTCCTGCGATCTCATCACCGACCTCCCTGAATCTTCCAGCTTCAATACCCTATTGGTCGTGGTGGACCATGGCCTTACAAAGGGGGTAATTCTATGCCCTACCAAGAAAACTATCACCGCAGAAGGGGTAGCCACCCTCTTCTTTCATAAAGTCTACCTCCGATTCAGACTCTATGACAAAATCATCTCTGATCAAGGCCCCCAATTCACTTCAAACTTCGCCAAGGAACTAGGAAGGCTCTTGAACTATGATATCTCCCTCTCCACAGCCTACCACCCTCAATCTGATGGAGAAACTGAACGAGTAAACCAAGAAGTAGAAACATATCTGTGAATCTTCTGCGGAGCGAACCCCACCTCCTGGGCAGACTCCATCTCCCATGCAGAATTCGCCCACAATCACCGACCTCATTCCGTCACCAACAAATCTCCGTTCTTTCTCATGATGGGATACGAACCCCATGCCTTACCTTCTATCCTCCCTTCCTCCGAAATTCCTGCAATCGAAACCCGTCTAAAAACCCTCTCTGCCACCCAAGATGAAGCCCTTGCAGCCCATGAATTAGCCTGACAAGTAATGTCCTCCCGCATTCGAGGAAAGTTCACTCCCTTCAAGAAAGGAGACAGGGTTTGGCTAGAGGCCTGAAACCTCAAACGACATGTCACCAACCCAAAGTTCGCCCCCAAACGAGAAGGACCCTTCGTTATCACCCAGGTCCTATCTCCCTTATCATATAAACTCCGCCTTCCTCAAACATGGAAGCTCCACCCGGTCTTCCATGATTCCCTCTTATCCCCCTACCATGAAAACTCCGTCCATGGACAAAACTTCCCAGCTCCACCTCTGGATCTTATAGAAGGAGAAGAAGAATACGAAATCGAACGGATATTAAAGCATAAAGGAACACCTACCAACTGACGCTTCCTGATCCGATGGAAAGGGTACTCCGCCGAAGAAGACTCCTGGGTCCCAGAAAAGGATCTCAAACATTCACAAACACTCCTTAGAGAGTACAAAAGGCGACACCCCTCGACCTTCTCCCCTCAATGAACTCCCAACCTAGCTCCTCCCCCAGCATCGAATCCATTGACATCACCATCGAACACTTCCTCGCCGCTATCAACCTCTCCTTGTACCAGGCAAAATTCTGTTGACGATATAACATCCTCCCTAGCCACGGTCGTGAACACTCCTGCTTCTGTAAACTTTCGTATTGCATCTACCACTATTGAGTCCCCCATTACCTTTGGTTTCTACTTCATCCCTAAATGTCTCCTTGCTCCAACGTCCCTGTTTCTAGTTATAGCTCTCCACCTTATGGACCAACTCCTTCAATTTCAGATCTTTCTACTGTTTCTTCCCTTTCTACTTCAATGGCTTCTGAACCCTCTTCGACTGTAGCTACCCCCGGGTGGGCAGATGATGAACCTCCTGAACCAGAACCCCTCCCCCACCCTGCTCTGGTCCTCTCCGTGGATTTACCTGACCATGCCCTTAACCTTCGCTCCGACTACCCCACTCAGCACTATATCCAAAACCTCCAAGGATACATCGCTGACTCTAGAATGGCCAGCCCCATCGACGCCCATCTCGACATGGGGTCTTCTTTCCTCGCCCTTTATAGGGCTTACCTCGAGTCCAACCGTCTAGATATCCTTAAAAGGATCCTACACCTACCCCCCGACTCCATTGCAGCCCAGATGATCGGGGAGCTACAGAAGAACCTACAAGGAGACCTGCATATACTTGCCTTCCAACTCTATTTTGGCGAATTTCTTACAGATGTGGATCGCTACATCCGAGAACTTGCATTCGCCCATAACCTCCCCGTACCAACCACTACTTCAACTCCCTCCACATCCTCCTCTCCACTGGCAAGTGAAGAAGAGCGAGCCCTCCAAAGGATGGAGGCACACTGGGAAGGGACCACCGGACGCCTACCCCTAGCCCCTTCGCACCCTCGTTACAGGGAAGCCTGTTACCATTGCCGACGCCTTGGCCATCGAAGGATCGACTGTCCTATCTATCAATGCCCCTCCTGTCAACGATGGGAGCCTGGCCACATCCAATCCCATTGCCCCCTCCGACGACGACCTACTAATCCGACCTCATCCTCTTCCTCCGCTTCCTCTTGACGCTCTCATACCTCTCATCGCTCCCTTCGACGTGCCCCTCGCCATTCGAGCACCCCCGAACGGTATAGTGACCCAGGGGATGATGTCTTGGATGCGGTAGGATACTCTAACATCACTGGATCCCCTGCTGCATTCGACTAAAGAAAGTTCTGAACGGAGTTCAGAGATTACAGGGGGGTAATGTTACGATTCACTTTGAGTTAACACGCTCTTCATCCTTTGGTTACCATCTTATTTCTTTTTGGACTTACCGCTCCCAAAGCTATTCTCTCATATAGCTTCGTGATCCGATCTTCCAGTATGACTACCATTGTCCCCTTGACTTCTTCTTCACTATCTCACCTTCCGCAGTAACCTTCCCTTTCATTTCCGCCCATAGCCTTCTCACCTTCCGCAGTAACCTTTCCTTTCCGTCCGTAGCTTTCACATTTCCTTTTACATACTCTCTGCCTTGAACTACTTAAGACTCGGATACATGTCCATGTATTCCCTAAGCTAGTTCTCCTCGATTCTCACCTCGAGTCTCTG
>JBBPLR010000846.1:0-12277 GCA_038089915.1 Sutorius australiensis
AAGAGACTGGCCATGTCGCTACCCTCTTCATGAAACATTGCGCTACTTTAGAAGAAAAGAATACTGGTGGGAGAGAAACGCGACCCGTTGGAGTCACGGTTGCTAAGCTCAAGGTCCCCAGCTGGGAGTCTCAAAAGCGTCCCTGTCGTACCCATCCTTACTCTCTTCTTTTTGCCGGTCTCTCTATCGCTGTCAGCGTCGGCACCTGCGTTATGTGCGGGATTTGTAGGGATTGGTATGCGTTCCTTTCGATTTTCTGTGGTATCCTCGCAAGCGGGATTTCCGGTCTGACCATCGGGTCAGCAGAGCTCGTGTTCATCCATCCTCCAGCCAGTAAGGGGAGTCCTCTTGGCGATGGTATCATTGGTTCTGGAGAGGAGATTGTCTTACTCATGGGCGAGGAGAACGCCGTGAATTCTATCACACGTGGCGGGTTACATGTCGAGTTCCCCAGCAGCGAGGGCTGCTTCAAGCTCGCTCTCAGATTGTGTTCCGTCCTTCTCACTTTGCAATTCGTCGCCCAGCTACTTCTCGTCCCCAAATCTTCACCGTTTGGCCAATGGATGTTTGCCGCTTCACTCACCGCCTCTTGGATGTACAACGCATCGTTGTCCTCTGTGGATAAGGAGAAGATCCAGTTGGACATCATAATCAACAGTGTACTCGACAGGGAATCGGATTTGAACAGATACAGACTGGGCACACGTACCACTGCAGTGGTCTTTATCCTCCTCGTTCTTCAGTCCAAAGAACCGGAAGAAATCTTGCTTGCGCTTCTTCCGAATGACACCAAGGTTTGGAAACGATGGAGGGAGATGATCGTGAAGCGACTCACCGAGAAGCGGGAACTCAAATTTTCTGAACAAGACAGGAACGTGGAAACATTTAGTGAGAAACAAAACACCTTGCTTAATGACCTGTACGGTGATGCCGAGACGGCTTGGGTCGCCTATAACAAATACTGTGCGAGCAGTCCAAAGTGACTGTGGGATACCATGTCTTGAGCCTGTGTTTCGTTATATCACTATTCTTTGACCTCCTGTTTTAAAGTTTCTACCTAATATTTGAACCTCTCTTGTTCGTATGCTCACTTTCCCTGACTCGAAGCAAGATCTCATTTAGCTCATACTCTACACACAACAATGGCATCCTGAATGCCCGTTTGGTCGGAAACGACGCGAACCAGCATCGTATCCACGTGTTATAAAGCCAAGCCACGCAAAGGGGAAAAGTAACGCTATCTCTGAGTCGAGTCGAAGCTAGTGCACATCGATCATACAAGTATTGTCTATCAACTCAGTCAATGGTACGTCCTGGCGGATCTTCGCAGTGATCAAACAGTCAGTAGCAACCCGCTCATAGTGTACTCGCGACAGTCGTTGGAATAAAAGCGCCCCAAACGGCTGCCTGAGACGAACGACGAGCCGGAGCGCTTGTGTAACTTTGTCGAGCCTATCCGCATCTTCCGAGTGCTCCTGGTCGAGCAGGGCGTGGATCCAGGGATGGATAAGCCAAAGGTCCTTCAACCCAATCAAACAGTCTGTTGTTTTGATCTCTACATTCCCTAATGCGGACGTCGTAGCTTGATATACATATAGGTTAGAGACTGAATCTGGACCGGAGGTGTGGACAATTTCAGCGAGGCGAAAAATGATGCCAGGAAGGCGAAGTCGGCTGGCTAAAATCGAAGGCAAGGCGAGGTGTTTGAGGTTTTTATGAAGCGTCTTCGCCAGTGAGTGGTCGAGGGACGAACGCAATGCCGTGATTAAGCTATCCATCTCAGTTTGCTTGATGGGTTGAGGGACGTGCGGCGGAATAGGATCGCTATAAACCGTGAGGTCGCCAGGGAGACAGCTATTGTATTTGCCCCTGGCCCCAGTCCAAGCGAGAATCGTTACGTCACCCGAGTGCGTCAAAACGTACTTCAGGAGTCGGCCGATTGCTTTATGACCTTCGCCGTATGATATTGTGATGGAGGCATCAAAAATACCGACGAGCGAGTACGCGATGTCCTCCACGCGTTTTGCTTCGCGTACAGAAGCCACAGAAAGCTTCTGGCGTACCCTGTTGCACCCAGGACGAAGCGCAGCCAATTCTTCTCCTGCGGAAAGCCTTGTCGTACGTTGCATCTCCGAAATAATATCGCGACATTCTTTGTGGTTGAAAAGGGTCAACCCCAGGTATGGTTCCCAGTCTGCCGTATAAAATTGGATGACCTTGGGAGCAACATATTCCTGATACGTCCATGCTCGGCTGTTCCAGACACTTTTCTCGAGGCCACCAGGTCGCTGGGACTGCGACGAGACATCATAGAGATGGACGATCGTGATGGAGGAGTTATGATACCACGAGAACATGGCAACCAAAGACTCTTGCTGCACGATAACATCTTCCTGATCAATGCAGCACGTGTCGGACCACGCCCACCGGAATCCGAGCGAACGAGCACACTTGCAAAACTTCTGGAGCTTGACGTTCGCGGGGGACGAATCCAGCTCGTGGATTAAGACGCCATTGACCATCTTATAGGATGGTTCACCTTCTCCCCACCTGTGGGAAAGCATCGCGTATCGGTAGAAATTCTTAACTTCTCTCTGAATACGCGTATGGTCGAGCTGAGCGGTCATGGAGGACCGCAGCTCGTTGTGGACTGGGAGGGTCTCAAAAGTTGCTCGTTGCAGATCTTTATCATTGAGAAGACCAGTGGTGGTGTCGATGAGGACGCGTGGGATGTCACGCGTAACCTGATCGACCACCTTTTGAATCGTCGCTGTAGCGTCGACGTACTGGTGTAGGAGTTCTGCAGGTACGACCAGATTAGCACGCTTTGTGGCATACGTACAGGCGAAGTGGCCTACGCTGTATGTCTGGATCAGGTGATTGCTTGAGTTTCGAAAGCATGGTTTCGAATGCCGCGAAAGCATCGCTATGACGGCCCATTCCCCGCAATGCTTTATACCTCCGCTCGTAGCCTCGATGGTCGGATGGGTCGAATTTGATGATCTACGCGTTCTGTCATCAACACGGTCTGGGATACTGATGCACGAAGTATACCTCGTCAGCGTCACTCAGCGCTTCCTTCCATGAGCCAAGCAACGCTCGAGCCCTGCTCCGTTTGCTGAGGATCCCCGTACGGTCCACCTTGTCGAGCGATAATATGGCTGAGAAGTGTCTTGTAGCTTCATCGAATTCTTTAGAGTCCATTGCAGCGTCGCCAAGTTTCTCCAGCCTCGTTGCACATCTGTGTTGAAAATCTGGAAAACATGTGTCAGAAATTCGGAAGTCAATATCGACAGAAGTCATTTACCGTATCCCCACTTCGCTTGCTCATCATGGATGCCCGTATTTCCTAGTTCACCATGCATGTGTCGGAAGCACTTGATTGCCTCCTCGACGCTACCTTCCACTTCAAGGACGTCGCAGATCGCTCGGTAAATGTCGAACCTAGGTGGCTTGAACTGGTAGCGTCATGAAAAGGAGTGAATAAACACAATATCCGGATGTAAACAATCGCATAGGTATACCTTCGTGGCAGCGGTCAATGCTTCAGTGGCCGGGACACAAAGCAGCAATGTGCTGGCCCACTTCATCGGCAGAGAGTACGAAACGGAGGAACTGAGCGACAATGCATTAGAGTAGGCCTCAAAGGCATCCTTATATTTCCTTGCACGAGATGCGTCATTGCCTATCATTTCCAGCGCCGATATACACGGCTTCATAAACCCTGACGACACGGATCTAAATACCCTCTTCCAGAGCGCAACATGGAAACGTACCCGGGAGCCAATCAACTATCAACTTGTCGATCATTGCCTCGCGTGCATGAACAATCTTGATGGAACTGTCAGCTCTGCATTTTAAGTCATGAAGCGACTGGCCGAGTTCCTGGATCATCTGTTCTGTATGTGAAACACGTTATGTCAGGGAGGCGAGTGTCAAGTCGGATTGGCTATGCACACACTTGAGTTTTTGTCCCAATTACGAAGCGCTTCGAGTTCCTTCTCAATAGCAGCATTTCTGAATTTCATTTGCAAGAGTGCTCTGTCACGAGATATCTGTCAAAGACGACAAAGCGGTTTATAAGGGGGTCTCTCAAGGCCGGTTTTTAACGCAAGCATACTCACGATCTCAGAATAAGGTGAAGGACAAAAGTCACCAAAATCACCAAGGGAAATCATATTTTCTGCTCCAATTACTAAGTCGTAGTTTGGGGAGACGGCCATGGACTGGATGAGATCTATATCCTCGCACTTGATGACAGGGCCGGTCTGCTTGCGCGTTGGGGTATGCCAGAATGAAACTGTTGAGTTTGCGCAAGCTGCTATGAACGTGGAATTTCCTGCTGGAACGATGCACATGGGATCATTCTCGTCGTGAATGGGCCATCGGGAGAGTACTGTCCCATTAAATGCGTCGAGACAGTTGATTTCTCCGTCACGAGATAACACGAAAAGTTGCTTTGTGTCGCTGGTCCAAACGAGGGATTGGTTCAACAGCGACTTGACCTGTATCTGGACCTCGATGGAGACACAGCCGTTCTGAGCGTTGTAGATCCGCACATAGCCGCTGGTGCTGGTGGCACCAATAGCTCGCGCCGTGGCTGTGGCTATAAAGCGTCCGTCGGGTGAGAACTTGGCTGCGACCACCATGTTGTCATGTTCCAAGGGCCCGAGTAGCCGCTTCCCGGTCGAGAGCGACCAGATGCAGGCCGTTCTGTCAGCCGATCCGGTAGCGATTTTCGTCCCGTCTGGGGAGATGTCCACCGCACGTATGCAATCACTGTGACCTTTGAACTCCCCGACCTTTCTGTCGTTCTCCGCGTTCCACACGGCCACCGAGCCACTCTCCGTCCCGCTGACAAGCCACCTCCCGTCTTGCGAGGCTGCGATATTGCGGATACCACTCCCTGCGTTCATCTGTGTCTCCACCTCCTTGCCGTCCTCTACTCGCCAACGTCGGATTCTCCCATTGCTACCGCCACTCACGATGTGTCTCCCATCAGGAAGGAACACAACTGTCCATATGATTTCTTGACCCGGATCATCGACTTTCTCTGCCTTTTTCTTTCTCTTGGCGAAACCCGTTCCGGATGGTCGACTTTTGGGTGCCAATAAATATCGTATTTTTGGTCGTTTTGATTCAGCCATTGATCTTGGAAGATTTTGCTTCCCTTCGTGGACCTTGCTGGAGAAAGGTGGTGTTTCCTTATCCATCGTGTTCTCGTCAACAATAATATATCAGCTCTCGCTCGGATACTCACCAATCCTTGGCTACCAGCTCGAAAGTATGTGGGACGAGTATGGGCACGGGGTAAAGAAGGGTAAGCGGTCTTTGTTCTCAATGTGCCATCATCTCCCCGTATATGTATGTATCAAGACGCAGCAGATCACGCGAGCCATCACCACTCATTTGCCGTCTTTAACGGCCGCATTTCATTCGCCAGACGATACCCCTTAGATCCCTAGTATATTGCGGACCAGTCTTCTGGTGAATTTGCATAGCCCAACAGTTTGACTCGATCAACATTGGAGAATTCATGGATCTCACACAGGGAGGTTGGCCGAACAATACGTTCCCTTGTGTCGTGCCGATCACATTGCTAAAATAAACAGCCACAACTTACACAGCCAAAGAATCCTCTCTCCGTCCCACTCGCATGCCATCTCTCGTCGCACGAGTGCGCGATATTGCAGACAGCACTCGCTGCATTCATCCATGCTCTATCTCCTTGCCGTCGCCACCACCCAATGTTGAATCCTCCTTTTAGCGCTTCTTTTTTTGCTCACATCGCATTTGCTGCCAGGCCGACTAACGGTGGGAACGGGATACGTGGTCTTTTTCCCGCAACAGGTCATCGTCGCTCGTTGTACACATGTATCAAAACGCAGCAGATCGCATGCGAACGATCTCTGCCCCTGGCGTTTACTGTGATAAACGTTGTACGATTCGGAGTTTCATTCACCAATTTAAACGCCCATCGTGTTTCATATCAGCTTCCAAGTCACATGACTTGTATGGCTCGATCAACGTCAGGGAACCGGATGGAGCTCGGCGTCAGGCTGCCAGGAAGCTAGCGACTCGTGGTTGCAACACAATCAGAGATGCGACCGTGACTTGCGGGAGAATGCATGCAGCACCGTTCCGATGGTGTCGCGACCCCGCGGGCTTAGGCGCTCAGTGCTTTCGAACCCAGCTTACTTGGGATCACTACTTTAACAACAGGCGAGGGAGATTCCATTCTCATGACGTTATCGCGTCAGGAGCGGGATCAGACTGATGGTTCTGCGCAAGGTATACACTGCAGATCTAATCTAGCCTGTGGAACTATTGTATGCTTGTTAAGCTGTAGAACCTCGGCTCGCAAGATTGCAGTAGGTGTGCTGAAGTTTTGCGAAGGTGGGTGCGGCGGGGATCGCCAGAGAGACCAAGAGTTCGGTCAGGGTATGAGGCTGAACATTGCACTGGCAGGTATACTCTCCCTCCACGGCGCAACGACTGATTTAGCAATGTATTTTTTGTTTGCGCAGAGTAAAAGGACGCCATAATCTGATGCTCTTCCGAGCTTTTTCGGCTGCGCTGTATGCAATTGAAGGTATGATCTCCACCGTTTTACTTAATTTTTTTTTGGCTCGCGGTCATATAGTTGACTCCTTGTTGATGTCCCACCTTGTCCTGAACATGTTGCACTACTTGGCCCGGGGGTTCAGATATTGTGGATCGGGCGCTGGTCGCCACCGCGTAATTGTGTACACGTAACGTCAGACTTGCTAGCCTTGATGCATTGATGAGGCTTCCTATGCAACATGCTTACTCCACTCTTCTAGAAGCAGACCCTGCATGGACCCTGCAAGGCGAGAGGCGCAGAAGATTGCCCTTCCGAATTGGTCGGCATCCGTATCCTGGTGTCGAGTGAGCCCACTGTCAAGTTATACAAACCCAGCGTCTCAAAAAAGCAGAGTCGAATGTGTATGAGGTCTTAATAACCGTCTCAATGACTGGTGGGTGGGGCGCCGCGCCATGAATCCATTAATGAGAATAAGCGCCCTGGGCACAGGTGAATGTTCAAACATGTGGATCTGCTGCGTTTCGATAGGTATACATGTGTATGCCAGGCGACGAGGTCGCATTTCCAGCAACGACCATGTCCCCCTCTCACCGTGCTAATACCTGGCCAAATGCTCTCTCTCCAACGAGCTGGTGGGCCAGGAATGGTGAGTATGCAGGCAAGCCGAGTGAAAATGACACTACTGACGAGAACAGGAGACTTTCCTCATAGGGAAAACCGACAAGTGGGGGTAAAACCAATCGAAGCAAATGGGCGAGCCATGGCACTTGAAAATACGACCCTAGCAAGTGCACAAGATCTGAGGGAAATTTGTTCTTTGTCTGGTAGCTTTTTCCACAAAACGGCAAAAGTGGTCAGGAACGATGATCAAGAGCAAATCTGGTCAGTTGCGTTTCTTGCTGATGGGAAGCACGTCGTGAGTGGGGGCAGCAAGGGAAAGATTCGACATTGGCGACTGGAAGACGGCGAGGAGGTGGGGATGCCAATGGATGCGGGGAGTGGCATCCGCAATATCGCAGTCTCACGAGACGGAAAGCGGGTTGTCAGTGGGACAGACAGTGGCTTGGTGGCTGTGTGGAATACGGAGAACCATGACAAGGTGAACGAGTTCCAAGCACACACAGATCTTGTGCGTGCAGTGGATGTCTCCCAAGATGGGACAAGAATTGCTACTGGATCAGCTGACAAAACTGCTTGCATTTGGTCATTCTCATCCGGCGACCTATTACTTGGTCCCTTGCAACACGACAACGTGGTGGTCGCCACCAAGTTCTCACCCGATGGACGTCTTATCGCCACAGCCACGTTGGCGCGCGACTGCGTTCGGATCTACGACGCCCTGAACGACCTCCCCCTCTTCGATGTCTCGATCCAAGTGAACTCTTTGCTGAATCAATCCCTAGCTTGGGACAGAGAAGGCACGCAGCTTTTCGCTTTATCTCATGACGCCAACATATATTGCCTGGGGGTGCCGTCGAGGACAATGTTCCCCTGGGTGCCCATTCACAGCGGCAACGATCCCACGTGCGTCGTCCTGGCAAGTAACGGCTCATTTATCGCAACTTCTGCAAATTCATCCATCTCGTTCTGGGATACCACCACACGCACGAAAATCGGATCTACCATCGAGCACACAGGCCTTGTTCTCTCCATGGCCATCTCGGCGAACCACGATATTGTGATTGGTGGGGGCAACACTATTACCTTCTGCGATCTTAGTGAATGTTTTCCTTCACCCTATTCCAACCTCGTGAGCCCACTTGTATCAAAGCCTGTGCAATGACTTCATGATTGGCTAAATTTGGCTTGATAGATGCTCCGCGAGCGGGAAGTCTCGCGTATGAGTATTGAAACAATTCGCATCGGGGAGAGAATCGAGTCCCTTCATGCTTGGAACGAGCGTTCAGGTCCGTCCGTCGGCGCACCTGCCTTCTTTCATTGAAACCCACATTTATCAGTCGAGTATATGGCAAATCTTGAGAAAACGGCTGAAGGCCTCCGCAGAAACCTTGCTAGATCTCGACGCACAACTACGAAGAAAAGGAACAGCCTTGACAAGGCGACCAAAAAAATTACGAATTTCGAGCAAAACATGCAGGGGTTACGCAACGAGCTTGCCCTCTCCTTTCGCAAAGCTGACAGTCTCGCCGAGATTATTTGTGCACATGAGCAGAAACATCATTGTCAGGTCTTGTATGCCGAAGGTCACACAATTGATGCCGCGATGTCTCTCCTCAAGATGACGAATGCCGTAACTGACGGGATCAGAGGCAGCAAGCTGATAATGGATTGGCTCGCTGGTAAGTTTTCGTGTTCTACACCAGAAGAGAATATTCAATTTCTACCACCAGAATTTACGAACCGTTGTATATCGACGCTAGATACGGAGGGAGACTTTGCATCTCGCGCTGGGAGACACGAAGAAGCACTTGCAGCCCTCTCCACTGCGTTATCGCTCAGTCCCCCGACGCCAAATACTCTGTTAGATAGGTGGGCAAGCGTAGCAATGATTTGTCGCCCACCAAAGGAGGCACTGAGCCTCGCCTTAGAGGTATACTATTCATGATAATCTCGGGCCTGGATACTGAATTCTTTGGTTCAGTTCAAGCTTCCTAGGCTCGATGTTTATCAGACAATTTGCGACGTTCTTGAAAGGGAAGGGCACGTCATGGAGGCAATTGAGTCTTTCCTACGAATGCATAACGAACTATGCAAGGCCACGAATATTCAGGAAGCGCGGGTGCAGTGGGAGCTCGGTGGGTGATTATGTCAACACCCCCTTCTGCCTTTTTAATTTCCCAAACAGATTTTCAACGCCGATGTGCAGAGAGGCTAGAGAAACGTGGCGACGCCGCAATGGACTCCCAAGAATACCATGACGCTACAAGACATTTCTCAGCCATATTGTTACTCGATACAGTGGATCATACAGGGATTCTTAGCAAACGCAGCAAGGCACGAGCGTTGTTAGGTTCATGGAAGGAGGCGCTGAGTGATGCCGACAAGGTATACTTTATGCATCAGTGTCTCAAACAGTACCAATGACAGAACGCGTAGATCATCAAATTCGACCCATCCTCCCATCGAGGCTATGAGAGGAGGTACGAAGCATTGCGGGGGATGGGCTGCCATGGAGAAGCATTCGAAGCATTCGAGATCATGGTTTCAAAACTCAAGCAATCACCTGAGACCCATATACAGGGTAGGCCACTTCGTGTATATTGTACCATTTACCATTCTAAACCCTTCAAGGACTACTCAATCAGTACGTCGACGTCACGTCGGCAATTCGGAAAGTGATCGAACAGGTTACCCGTGACATGCCACGTGTCCTCATCGACACGACTACCGGCCACCTCCACAACAAAGCACAACACCAAGCAGCTTTCGAGACCCTCCCAGTCTACAACGAGCTGCGGTCATCTATGACTATTCAACTCGACTATGCTCGTATTCGGAAAGAGGTTAAGGACTTCTACCGATACGTGATGCTTTCCCATAGGTGGGAAGATGGTGAACCTCCATTTAAGGCGGTCAAGCACGTCTCGATCTATGGTTTAGGTGCATCCTCCGTGAACGCCAAACTCCAGATGTTTTGCAAGCTTGTTTGTTCGCTTGGATTTCAGTGGGCGTGGTCCGACACTTGCTGTATTGATAAAGACGACATTGTGGTGCTACGAGAGTCGTTGGTTGCTATGTTCAAGTGGTATCGTGGCTCGTCCTTGACGATCGTCTATCTCTATGATGTCTCGTCGCAGCACCAGGAGCCTGGCGCTCTCCGGAGGAGTATCTGGAATACTCGTGTATGGACGTACCAGGAATATGTTGCCGCCGAGGTCATCCAGTTTTACACTAAAGACTGGAAGCCTTATCTTGACTTGACCATGTTCAACCACAAGGACTGTCCTGCCATCATCGAGGAGATGCAACAGGTGACAGGTATTCCCGCTCGCGAGCTGGCCGTACTATATCCTGGCCTTGACAGGGTGCGGGAGAAGCTTTCTCTCGCTTCTAGGCGCGAAACTACCCTCGTGGAAGACACGGCATACTCGCTTTTGGGGATCTTCAATATTTCTATTCCGGTCATATATGGCGAAGGTTATCACGCGGTCGGCCGACTCCTGGAGTACGTTCTGACGGGCTCCCGTGACGTCACGATTCTTGCCTGGACTGGACATGCGGGAGAGTACAACAGCTGTCTCCCTATCGATCTCACGGTTTACAATGAACCTGTTCCCCCACATGTCCCTAAACCCGTCGGGAAGGTTGAGATGGACAATTTAATCGCGGCATTGCATTCATCCCTCGACCACTCACTGGCGAAGGCGCTCCATAAACATCTCAAACACCTTGCCCTGCCTTCCATTTCTGCCAACCGACTTCACCTTCCTGGCATCGTTTTTCACCTCACCAAAACTATCCAGGTCCCAGACCCAGACCCGGCCTCAAATCTCCATGTATATCACGCCATGACATCCACATTTGGTCACGTAGAAATCAAGACGGCGGACAACTTGACTGGGTCGAAGGACCTTTGTTTTTTCCACCCCTGGATCCGCCCCCTGCTTGACCAGGAACACTCGGAAGGTGCGGATGAACTCGATGAAGTTACACAAGCACTCCGGCTCGTCGTTCGTCTCAGGCAACCGTTTGGGGCGCTCTTGTTCCGACGACTATCGCGGGTAGAGTATGGGCGGGTTGCCGCGGACTGTTCAATCACCGTGAAGATCCGCGAGGAGGTATCATTGACTGAGTTGATAGGCAATATTTGTATGATCGATGTGCACTAGCTTCGACTTGACTCCCAGAGATAGCATCATGATTTTCTCTTCGCATGACCTGCTTCAATCTTGTAACTTGTGATAGCACATACCGCCTTGTTAGTTCTTCGCACAAATTTTCATAACGTATAATACGATGCTGGTTCACGTCACATCTGACTTGTTGCAGGGGGATAAACCATGTCGCTCAACTGATCAGCCTAGCCCTACGGTAGCGACCTCAGTGGGATATACGCCAATATCTGCTGCAGACAACCTGGGATAATAAAATTGGGTGCAATACTGTTGATACCCGTACGTGAGGTAGTCCATGTATACATAAATAGCGTAACAATGGCGAAACTGCACTACCGTATCTACAGTGAATAAAGCGGAAGTTAAGGTTGTAATGACTGGGTAGTTAAGCAACATGCCTAATATATTTGGGACATATATAGGTGGAAAGGAGTCAGTTAGAAGTGGCATATTCGATGTAGGCACCGTATGCTGATTGAGCATCACTGTACAGCGTCTTCAGTTGGATCCTTTCTCGTTGGGTGAACTCGTCTGAAACCCAGTCGGTGTCAACAAACTCGAGTGTCTCTTTGTTCAGGAGTCGCCGCACGACCGTCCCCTTCCATTCCTTCCAGACTTTGCTATCCTTTGGAAGGAGCACATCCAGTATTTTGGCCGGTTCCTTGGGTTGAAGGACGAGAAGGATAAAGGCCACTGCGGTCGTGCGTGTGTCCAAACTGTACTTGGTCAGAACAGGCTTCCTAAGTACGCTGTTGAACAGGATGTCGCGTTGAATCCGCTCCTTGTCCGACGAGGACAGCCAAAAGTTGTAAATCCAGGAGACGGCAAGTGAAACGGCAAACATGATTTGGCCAAATAAGGAACACTTCGGAACAAGAAATAGCTGGGCAAGGAATTGGATGATGAGAAGGTGAGA
>JBBPLR010000847.1:0-12275 GCA_038089915.1 Sutorius australiensis
TCCAGGGAAGATCTGGGGACGATCTGGGGAAGATCTGGGGATGATCCACAACAGGTGGAGTGGCATAGGATCAGGAGTATGAGGACAGGGTGTGGTGATGAAGAGGGACTGAGGTAACGGGGGACCGAGGTGATGAGGGACCAAGGTGACGAGGAGTCGAGGTATCAGGGGATCAAGGTATCACATGTGAGGTCAGATGATGAGGAGTCACATGGAGGTCGGGTGAGGAGTCACGTGAGGGGTCATGTGACAGGCAGTCATGTGGGGGGTCCAGGAGGTGTCTCGGGTGAGTGGTTCTGACGACGAGGATGACGAGGTGGGTCAGGAGGAGGAGTCGAGGAGGACTGTCCAGTGTAGTACTGGATGAGAGTGAGGAGAGAGACAAAGATGAGAGTCTCAAGGATGAGGAGGTCGACGAGCTCGATGAGGGAAAAGACAGGGGTTAGGAGGAGTTTTAACAGCTACTGCCCTGTGTTATGCAAGCCAAGCCCAAGAAGCTCTGAAGCTTACACATCTGCTGTCAGGCATATCAGAGACAGTAGTGCTCCAATGGCTACAGCCTGTCATGCATCTTCTTCCACCACCTATGGATGTTGAAGAAGAAGACGATGCAGTAGAGGAAGAGCTACCAGCTGCCTTCAAAGAGGGGATCACATTCATGGAACAAATTCTACTTGGCGATATCTTTGATGGTGGACTGGTGAATGAGGATGGTGATAATGACAACAACAACAACAATGACAATATTGGAGCTCAACTCACTATAACATTGTAGAGAGCCATCACTCTCTATGTTCATAAACCCCTATTTTCTAGTGCTCTAGGTATTCCGAAAATGTCCTATGTCCAGTTCCTTCTGTTCTGAAGTGATCCTATACTTTTCTGGACTTCAAAACACTTTATCCGCTCTGGAAATCACTTTATCCACTCTGGAAATCACTTTATCCGCTCTGGAAATCACTTTATCCGCTCTGGAAATCACTTTATCTGCTCTGGAAATCACTTTATCCACTCCGGAAATCACTTTATCTGCTCTAGAAATCACTTTATCCACTCCGGAAATCACTTATCCGCTCTGGAAAACCTTCATTTCAATCTGGAATATGTCTATTTCATTTCAGATTTACCTTATCTTGTTTGTGCATATGCATTTATACTTATCATTGACATCCGGAACACTTTCTGGTGTGTTTAGGCACATACCACATGTACCTGTCACTTCCTTGGTTACAGTCTTGGGTATACTCGGACTATAAATTCTGTACTGGTACTTCCAGAACAGAAGAATTGAATCATCCGTGTGCTCTTCCCTATCATCTCTGAGTCCCTTCGCATCAACAGAGTTGTACTCCGGACCTCATTCCCATCCAGAATATAATTCCCTCCTTCTAGTCTGGAAATTTGGTTTTTAGCTATTCTCTTTGTCCTAATCGCCTGGACTACTTTCCAGTGCTGCAGGCAGTCTCAGCAAACCCTTTTCATCACCCAACCTTACCTTCAGAACCCCAGGGATGAACATATTCACCCTACCTCACACCCACCTGACTTTTATCACCCACAACATTCATCTGGGAGGTCTTGAAAGTATGTTTTCCCTTTCCACCTTATGCCTCTCACAAGTTGTCACACAGAACGTGCACATCAATTTTATTGATTTTCAAATGGAGGAAGTTGTAATACTAAATTACTCCAATGCTACTCATGTCTGCCCTCAGACAGATGGCTTTCCTCAAATTACATTCAAACCTAGGGATGTTGAACACCTTGCCAATGGTGATGCCTGTCTCAATGACATATGCATCAATGGTTGTGTGGCACTTTTATACTCATGCTACCATTTCCCCTGTTCTGATCAGATTGCCATATTTTCCACACATGATCTTTCCCATATCCAATACAACACTACTGATGAAATCCTCTGGTGCACTATGTTGTGGACTAATTATTGGCAGAAAGACATGTGGGTTCTACCCATCCACCGACCTTCATCATGGGGCCATTGGGTCATATGCATCATCAACCTTGTTTCATGGCACATACTCCTGTTTGACAGCTTCACCAAACAACATCCATGGAAGAAGGACATGCTAGTGAGCTTTTCTTTTCTTTTCTTTTTTCTTTTTTCTTCCTTTCCATGCCTTATTCTCAGGACATTGCCACCCTGATATCCTGCCTCTCAGCCATTGCTGCAGAGAAGCATGGTGTAACTTGTTGGGACATTGGTGATTGGACTGCTACACCCATTATGGTAAGTCTGCAGTACTGTTTATCCACCCCCTCACAGCTAAAGCAACTGCAGGTGAATCCAATTCAAAGCAATGATGTAGATTGTGGGCTGTGGGTCCTGGCCCACATTGCTGCTGTTGTAAGGGGTTACAATATGATAGGGTCAAGGGAACATAACATGACAGTGTTCTGCAACTTTCTTCAATCCCTTGTCCTGGAGATTCCTGTTGTCTGACCATGCTGTATACACCCAGTGAAGTGCTATTTGACTTGTTGCATCTGCGTGTGGTATTAGTCAATGAATGAGTACATGAATCCTAAGCAAAACAGTATACTACTAGAACAAGATAGGGAAGATCACCTCGAAACCGTGAGGGTGGCACATTGATGTAATTGTTTCCTTGACAGGTGTGACAGGTTTCTAATGGGGAAATGATCATCTTTATTAATCTATAGACATGTGTATTGAATGAGACCCGGTATGGCACCTTGAACTTGCCAGGATAGATATAAGCACAATGTGTTAGGTTACAGGATTCCAGTTAAACTTGCAATGAACAGGGACCAAAATCTTGTATGGCTGGTCCTTGGCGGAGAGAACCCTGGCTTGTATAGCACTTGGTGTGTTTGATGATACTAGAACTCGCCAGCTTATACTAACTGAGACTCATGTGCTTGATCATAGCCTGGTCATCCCATGTGGCCACTTCTCACCACTGCTACCTATTGCTGTTCAATGTATCTTGCAGATGGAAGCAAGGTGCATCTTTGGTGCTATTCAACCTGTTCTCACTGTGCTCCCAAGTCACCCAAGTTCCAAAATGCTACTCTCTGTGCTTGGTCATTCTAATAAAACACAACAACTCTTTCCAGATGGTGCCCATGACTTTTACTCTGTGACGGTTGGAGCACCTGCTGGAATACATCGCTCAATGTAAGATCACACTTTATTTTCAGTGTCACACTTATTTACAAGCTCACGTGCTATATGGACAGAGAGAGTGCACAGAGATCTGAGGGAGCCTTTAGCAACCCTTGTTGGTGACACACAAAGTCCTTTTGGGAAGCCTTGGCTTTTATGGTCGTTAAGGGAGTGGAATCATGCATGCCACTGCTGCTTAGTTTGACTGAGTTGGGTGAGTTCCATTTTCATCCACTAGTTCTTGCTAGCAAATACTGTTTTTGCCTCCACAGAAATGCCAGAAAATGGGGTAGCTCCATTGGAACACAGTACTGAGGCCAGTATCTTTGAGTGTGGTGCAACAGCACACCTCATCAGATAATTTACTGAGTCCAGTTGATGGTAAGAGAGCATGACTGCTTAGCAAACTGAAGCTCAATGATTTTGAAGGAGTTCTTGCACACAATGGCATGGTTAATCAGCAGGCTAGCTCTCTGGTTGATCTTGTCATGCACACTCAAGCCAAGTTATGTGTGCCACATCAACAGGCATTTCTGACTGGTACACATCTAAATTAGGAAGGTAGGGTTATATAAGCAATACAATCACTGCATTCCCAACATGGCAACTGTGAACTGTTCACCATTTTATTAACATGGAATCCATCAACATTCTAAAACAGGGATTAAAGAAGCTTCAAGATGGGACATGAGACCAGAAACTCTCACTTGAGGCTGTGCTGTGAGCCAATCAGCCTAATTCAGAGGCTGATAAGGAATGGCTTGGTGGTGCTGGCAATTTGGCAGATGAAGAGTATCTGATTAACAAATTGGACATATCTCAGTGAAACAACCCAAAACCTAGGGGGCGGACGTAGCCCCTGAGTCGTTAATAGCTAGATCCACGTAGTGTGCTTGAGCGTATCTACCGTCTAGGTAGATGAGTACTTGTTAATGATAGGGGTCATCCCGGTTAGGGTGAACCCACGTAGATAGAGACTAATGAGTCAAGGGTCGTCTCGAGATGAGTAGACCCGTGGGCTCGCCTGAAGCTTTGGGGAAGACTTCAAGGTGAACTAGACTGGAGGACGTCCAGCTAGTCGCCTTGCTTTATATACTGTCTACTCTATGTACACCCATGTATGGTAGATCTAATAGATATACTAATAGTCCGTATGATAAATAGTAAATCGGAAGATGTGGTCCAAGGGTTAATAAATAGGAATGGAAGAGGGTATAACATGTGTGCAACACATGTAGAATGGAAGTATGCACATAGTCATCGAGGCGATGTGGAATGGAAGTGAGTACATGTGCATAGCGCATGTGATCGTGGCTAGAGGGTATTAGCCCCTAAGCATATGTGTGAGATTGGATCGCAGATCCAATCATGAACCTTATAATAATGTAAACAAGTGTATACAATACCTTGTGAAGTGCGTATAATTGGTAGGGCTAGCCTAGACCGATAAGATAAGATCGGAGGACATAGTAACTGGATCGCATCGAGCGTCTAGTGGTACTAGTGGTCCTATAGATCCTAGTAAAGTGTAGCATTAAGCTACTAGTTGTGAGCGCAGTCGAGCGCTAGATTGCGCAAGAATAAGGGTTAAAATGTAGACCTGTAACACTCAACCTTAAGTGACCCTTAAGCATCTTACCTCGACCTCGACCTACCTCTCCGGTAGCGTCGTTACCTTGACTAGGCTTGGGACCGCTGTCCCAACCCTCTACCTCAACTTAGGCTTGAGCTCATCGCTCTCGCCTATTCCTTGTCATTGGACCGATGGTCCAACTCCTTGACCCTCAGACAGGCCGTCTGACCCTTGAAGGGCTACACCCGATCCTACCTGGACTAGGTGTAACAAAAGAAACTACTTTGCCTTAGCAGCTACCACCATCGTAAGCCACCACCATTCCCCCTAGAATCCCTACCCGCTCTATGTGGAGGGAAACCCATCCCAACACCTTGGACTCTTCGGAACCCGAACAATCTAGACTCACCTCACCAGAGGAAGACCCCGATGAATCCACACTTCTCCAAGGAGAAGAAGAAATCACTGAGGACCTAGCCCGAGAGCTATCGTCCACTCTAGAACTCCCTCCAGAGTCCCCATCCTCGACATCATCCACACCCACCACCAGGGCACCACCGCTCCACCCTTATGCAAGTCCTCTTGCACCTCACACACCCGCCTCTATCAGAGGACCTATTGTTACCCCAGCAGGAACTACCTTTAGGGTACCCACTCCAGCCCAACCAGCTTCACCCACATCTACGATGACCTCCAAACCAGTCGAACTCCGCTTGGGGAAACCCGAGATATATAATGGAAACCGAGACACTGCCAAAGAGTGGCTCAACTCGGTATCCTTTTACCTTATCGTCAACGGATCGGTATACACTACCGAACCTCAGAAGATAGCATTCGTGCTATCATTCATGGCCAAAGGATCAGCCCAATCCTGGGCAGCTACCTATCGCCAGGTAGCCCTATCCAAGACCACCCTATCCTTAGGGACATATGAAGACTTCCAGAAAGACTTCCTACAAGACTTCAAGGGAAGCAGAATGGTCACCCTAGCCCATCAATGGCTAGTGGAGACTAAGATGGTGTGGACCCGAAAGGGATGGAACCCCATCATCAGCAAATATATCTCCCAGTTCAAGGGAAAGGTTGTCACCGCCAACATCACGGACAACCAAGCTATCATCGGATACTTCACACGAGGAATTCCCACAGAAATCATGCGGAAGATCAATGATCGCGCCGTCAAACCTACCACCCCTGAAGAGTGGTACAAAGCCGCCCAAGATATGGCAGACAATGAGGAGTACTCTAACGCCATCGAGAGATCCAAGAAGGCAATGTACACTCCCTTCTCCACCCCTCAGCGATGGGTCGAAAAAGATCCCGACGCCATGGACGTTGACGCCATCACCACCTTCCTGAAGAAGTTAACACCTGAGGAAAGAACTCGATGCATCCAGGAAGGACGATGTTTCAAATGCCGAGAGAAAGGCCACACATCGACCCAGTGTACGAAGAAATTTATCCGCAAAAACCCTGAAACACCCAAGAAGAACCCTCAGGTTCAAACGACAAAGAAAGAACCAATCCCAAACTTGATAGACTGTGACAATGACAAAGAAGAAGTAAACGTGGGAATGGTTACTTTCCAAACGGGTTTTTAGAACAGAAACATCCGCCAACGCAATGTTCCCCCTCTCCAACGTGCGCCCCTGTAATTGTATCTCCTACTAGCAATACACTGCAAATCCCTATACAATTGCTCGATCCTTCGCGCATGTTGAAAGTCATTGATACCCGCACCCTTATCAACAGCGGCGCCGAAATCTCCTGCCTGGATCTAGACTTCGCCAAGAGGAATAAACTCCCTCTCCAGAAACTAGAAACACCCTTGAAAGTCCGCAATGTCGACCAATCGGTAAACAAAGCAGGCCTGATCTGATATACCACCACTCTCTTCGTCAACATAGAGGGTGTAACCCACAAAACCTTGTTCCATGTCATCCACTGTGGAAAAGAAAATGTTATTCTCGGACACCCATGGCTCACCATGGCCAACCCCCAGATCGATTGGACCCACCACACCTTATCCATCGATGAAACCTCGGACCAGTCTAAGGAGCTATACTACCTCCATACCACTGACCTCAAATGACATGACCAATATATGGAAAATCGTCATACTCACCGACACGTCAACGTCGACCCTATATGGGACAAACACCTCTACTCATATCTGGGTGCAGACCCAAATGAAGAAATAAAACCTGCTCAAGTGGAGATCTACACCTCCCTCGCTATAAAAAATTATAACCTGAATCGAGTCACAAACGGATCCAGGATTATCCCATGTGCCCAGGTCGGAGCCACAACGGCAACGGAACTAGCCATCAAATCTGAAGCGAAGAAACCAAAAACGGAGCTTCTGAAAGAATACCAACAATTCGCCAAGGTCTTCTCTAAAGAAGCCAATGACCATGTACCACCATCCTGACCGTACGATCATGCAATTGAACTTGACGAAACCTTCACCCCGAAGATCGCCAAAGTCTACCCCTTGAACCCTCACGAACAAAAAGCCACTGAAGACTTCCTGGAAGAAAACCTCACATCCGGGAAAATCCGACCATTGAATTCCCCCCAAGCATCCCCCTTCTTCTTTGTTAAAAAGAAGGATGGAAAACTCCGACTGTGCCAAGACTACCGATACCTTAACCAACATACAATCTGGGATGCCTACCTGCTACCCCTCATCTCGGACCTCACCGACAAACTCAAGGATGCTCGCCGGTTTACTAAATTCGACGTTCAGTGGGGATACAACAACGTCCGTATTAAAGATGGACACCAATGGAAGGCCACCTTCATCACCCATAAAGGCCTATTCAAACCAACAGTGATGTTCTTCGGACTCACAAACTCACCCACCACCTTCCAACGATTCATGAACGACTCCTTCCGAGACATGATCGCGGAAGGATGGCTAGTCATCTACATGGATGACCTCTTGATATTCTCTCCCGACGACTCTACCCATGTCGAAAGAACCAAGAGAGTACTCCAATGGATGGAAGAACTCAACCTCCATCTCAAATTAGAGAAATGCTCATTCGCCACCTCCGAAACCGAATACCTAGGAATGATTATCAAACCAGGTTCCATTGCAATGGACCCTGTCAAACTCGACAGGATCAAGGACTGGCCTACTCCCACCAAAGTCCGTGACGTCCGATCCTTCCTCGGTTTTGCCAACTTCTATCAGAAATTTATCCCCCACTTCTCCGATATGGCACGACCTCTCCTAGACCTTACCAAGAAGAATCATCCATGGAAATGGACCTCCACGTGTCACGAAAGTTTTGAAAACCTCAAAACAACCTTTATGACACAACCCATCCTTATGATCCCCGACCACTCCAAACCATTCACAATTTCAACAGATGCATCGGGACAGGCATCTGGTGCCGTCCTCCTCCAACCAGACACTAACAGTGACTGGAAACCATGCGCCTACCTCTCCCAAACGTTCTCCAATGCAGAATGAAACTACGATGTATACGACTGGGAACTCCTCGCCATCATGCATGCACTCGCAGCCTGGTGTCACTACCTCCATGGGGCAAGCCATCCAGTGGAAGTCTTCACTGACCACAAGAACCTCCTGTACTTCAAAGCACCTCATAAACTTAACCAAAGACAGGCACGCTGGTTATTAGATCTCACAGACTTTGACCTCTGGCTCACTCATATCCCGGGATCCCAACTCTCTGCTCCTGATGCGCTCTTGCACCGACCCGACCATATCAACTCCACGACTGAAGACAACGGGGATGTCACACTTCTACCCGAGTCCCTATTTGTCAGCCTCATTGATGCCGGCCTCGCATCTCACATCGAGACCGCCTTCCGGAACGACACCACGTTCTGTGATGCCATGGCAGCCCTCACAGGAACATCCCCTGCACCACTCCGATCCCGTCTCACAGACTGGCAACATCGTGATGGCATCCTCACATATCACGGCCGCGTCTACATACCACCAGACGACAACCTCCGCCATGCCATCCTACACTGCTGCCACGACCACCACTCTGCCAGACACCCAGGTTTCCTTAAAACCCAACAACTCGTCTCTCAACAATTCTATTGGCCCAGCCTTGCGTCGTATGTCCGCCACTACATTACAGGATGCGCCACATGCCAACAAAACAAAACCAATATGCATCCCACCTCACCTCCCCTAACCCCTATTCCGTCTATGGCACAACGCCCGTTCCAACAAATATCCTGCGACCTCATCACCGACCTGCCCCCCAACAATGGTTTTGACTCACTCCTGGTCATGGTAGACCATGGCCTTACGAAGGGGGTAGTTCTTTGCCCCACTACAAAAACCGTAACAGCAAAAGGAGTCACGGAATTATTTTTCCATAACATCTTCCGAAGATTTGGCCTCTATTCCAACATCATATCTGACCAAGGACCCCAGTTCGCCTCAGCATTTGCGAGAGAACTGGCTAAACTCCTGAAATACGATCTCTCCCTATCCACAGCCTATTACCCACAAACAGATGGAGAGACGGAATGGGTCAACCAAGAGGTAGAAACCTACCTGAGAATTTTCTGCAGATCAAACCCGCAATCCTGGACAGAAAACATCACCCATGCCGAATTCGCCCACAACCATCAACCACACTTGGTCATGGGCAAATCCCCATTCTCCCTCTTGATGGGCTACGAACCCGCAGCCCTACCAGAGACAATTCCCTCCTCGGGACTACCCGCCATCGACAAACATCTCCAAAACCTCAAAGAAGCACGAAGGGAAGCCATTGCAGCCCATGACCTAGCTCGACAACGGATGGCCACACGGAACCACAAACCCTTTACCCTGTTCAAAATAGGAACCAGGGTCTGGCTCGAAGCCAAAAATTTGAAACGATCAAACACCCACCCGAAATTCTCAGCCAAACGTGAAGGACCCTTTACCATTATGAAGGTCCTATCCCCGCTGGTATACCAACTCCGCCTCCCACAAACGTGGAAGATCCACAACACGTTCCACGCATCACTCCTCACCCTGTATAAGGAAAATGAAATTCATGGGAAGAACTTCCCCGCTCCGCCCCCTGATCTGATCCAAGGGGAAGAAGAATATGAAATCGAGACCATTTTGAAACACAAACGGACCCCCGCCGGCCTATCCTTCCTGATCCGATGGAAGGGATATTCCGCAGAAGATGACTCATGGGTCCCAGAACGGGACATGAAAAATGCAAAGTCCGACCTGGCCGCATATAAAAAACGAAACCCCAGAGCATTTCCCCCCAGCTCATCTTCCACCCGCACCATCACCAACCATGCAGACAACCGTCAGCACCGTTGACATTGAGGACTCCATCTCCACCGTCTCCTCCATCTTAGACTCTACTCTCGTCAACTCCCCGTTCCTCTCCACAGACAACATCCCTATCTTAGACGAAATCGATAACATATCCACCACCGCTGAACCAGGCTGGGACGTACACCCCCCCACTCCAGTGTCCATCGCCTCCACCGTCAGTGACCCCATTCTACCAGTACCCCGCTTCGTAGAATCCGTAGACCTCCCTCCGTTCGCCCACAATGTCCGCAATGAATTCCCCGACGTCGACTACATTAACCTCCTGAACAATTTTGTCCACGACCCCCACTTGGCCACCCCAATCGATGCTCACCTCGATGTGGGGTCTCCTTTTCTCGCCCTATACCGGGCCTTCCTCCAAGTGGGATGACTATCCAGAATTGTTCCCCTCCTCCTCAACCGCCCTGATGCCAGCGTCGACTTCATTCATACCTATTTACAGGACATTTCCGAAGAACTCCGCAGAGCCCTTAACACCCTCGCCTACCAAACGGAGTTTGGAGAGTTCCTCTAACAGATCGACCACTACGTCCAGAATCTGGCCTGTGCATACGACCTGCCCCCGCTGGTTATTCACCGACAAAGCCACTCTCATCCGACCGTGTCGTCGTCCCCCATATCCCCTGAGGAAGCCCGTGCCATTGACCAGGCCCAAACCAGATGGGTTGAGGAACAAAGCAACAATCCACTCACCTCATCCCATCCACGCTGGCACAAAAGGTGCTTCCACTGCAGACGACTTGGCCACATCCGCATCCGGTGCCCCGTATATCAATGCCCCACCTGCCTTCGTTGGGCCCCTGGCCATATTCAATGCCGATGCCCACTTGCTTGGAACCCACCTCGCCAGACCTCAATGTCTTCCTCATCTTCCGGACACTCTCCCACGTCGTCTAGATCTCGTCGCTCGCGTAACACAGATCCGGAATCCCCTCTGACACGGATCTATACCAGGGTCGCAGGGTTACATGCCCGAGTCCCGCTCACCCACGGACCACAACCCCTCCGCAGAACCTACGCGTTCGCCCAACTCAATCAATCATTCATAGACGACAATGAAGATGACCCTTGGAACAATGAAGCATATGCCAACGTCACTGGGTCCCCAACCCTGGGAGCATTTGATTAAAGGACTACCATGTGGACTTGGTAGATAACCAGGGGGTAATGTTACGATTCGCCCCTTTTTCTTCCTTACATAACTTCGTCCCACAAACTTACTTCCTTTTCCAACTGCTGACACAACCGTTCCATAACATTCCAGTCCATTCCATTTGCTCAGTCAGCAGTTGTTCTGTCACGATCCGTAACGTTCCATGTAGTATACCTCTTCTGGCATACTGCCATTTATGGTATTTGTCTCTGTTTGGTCTCCTTAGGTATATATACCCGGCCCAGCCATGTATATTCCCTAAGTAGTTTCTCCCTTCTACTCTCATCACCACTCGAGTACAACTACAACAATTTACCGCTTCTCTCCTTGAACCTCTTGCTCGACCTTAAGCGACCCTTAAGCATCTTACCTCAACCTCAACCTACCTCTCCGGTAGCATCGTTACCTTGACTAGGCTTGGGACCGCTGTCCCAACCCTCTACCTCGACTTAGGCTCGAGCTCATCGCTCTCGCCTATTCCTTGTCGTTGGACCAACGGTCCAACTCCTTGACCCTCAGACAGGCCATCTAACCCTTGAAGGGCTACACCCGATCCTACCCGGACCAGGTGTAACAGTCTGGTCATCTTCAGGCATGAGTGGTTGCCTGTGGCACCTTCAGGCATGAGTGTTAGGTGTCAAGATATCAGTGTGGTTCATGAGAATCTGTGCACAACTTCTTTTTCCAAGACTCTGTGGGGTACTGAAACAACCCAAAACCTAGGGGGCGTAATAGCCCCTGAGTCGTTAATGAACTCCTAGCTAGATCCTGTGTCGGGTATCTACCGTCTAGGTAGAGGAATGGGACTTGTGAGTCAAGGGTGGTGGTAAGCCTGTGAGCTCGCCTGAAGCTTTGGGGAAGACTTCAAGGTGAACTAGACTGGAGGACATCCAGTGTAGTCGCCTTGCTTTATATACCATCTACTCTATGTACACCCGTGTACTGTAGATCTAATAGATATACTAATAGTCCATATGATAAATAGTAAATCGGAAGATACGGTCTAAGGGTTCATAAATAGGAATGGAAGAGGGTATAACATGTGTGCAATACATGTAGA
>JBBPLR010000848.1:0-12274 GCA_038089915.1 Sutorius australiensis
GAAATAGAAAACATGCATGCAATGCATGTGTGCATAGAAGAAAGGGGAACAGCCCCTATCATATTAAATACTTGCTGCCTACATGAGGTGTGGCAGAATGGAAGATCATGCATGCCTTCAAGGCATGGTGAGGCAGTGGCCTCATGGTGTGCATGAGGGATTCCAGATCCCTAAGATCAGATGAGATCTGATCTAGATCAGTAATGCCATGTGCATCCTAAACTCTATAATTATGTCAACAATGGTAATCAATACCATGTGGCTGATAAGATAATCAGTCCTGCTGATAAGCTTGATCTTATCTTCGAGATAAGATAATAGACTTAGTGACTGGAATGTGCTTGCACATCTAAGTGGCACTAGAAGTCTAGGATCTTGAGTGAGGTGTCAAGCCTTCTGTAGAGCGTCTAGCCCTTGCTTAGGGGTGTCTAACCCGAATATAGGGGCTTTAGAATGGCACTAAAATTGACCTGTAACAACAATGACTTCTCAATGACTGCAATTGCCCACACTTGCCAGAATATCACCCCCGACAAGGCAGAAGGATATTTCAGGGCATTGGGTTATATTGTGTAGTTGAAATAGTCTTAGTTGTTGCAATTGAATGTCATGTGCACACATGTATATTTTTGGCTACAATAAACATGCAATGGTGTACAGAACGAATGAGATAGAAAAAATTGACAGTATAGCATTCAAACTAGACAAGCGACACAGAAACATTGATATTGTCCTAGAAATTGAAGGAGCCATCAAACTTGTCCTTCTCAGCATCCTCACAAACAATATATCCCTTTGGAATAGGAAGCCAAGTCCCATTATCTGTCAACTAAAACCAGAGATCATAGTCAGTTGGTCCATCATTATTGCCAGGTATCATTGGAGATGTGCTAAAGTGATGGCCACCACCATTGTGAAACTTCTTCTTGTAATAAACTTTTTTCTGTGGCAGACAAGTAGGTGACCTTGATTTTCTCATCAAGCTCTGATCAGTATTGCTATGCTTTCACTTTGCATCAGGACCATTCCACCAAACAATACAACCCTTTTTCAGATGGATTATATCGCCAGTTGGAATTCCAACTTCTGAAAGCATCTTGTCATCAATTTCGGCAAGAATATCAGGGCTGATATATTGCACAGCAAGTTTCCGCTTGTACATAGTAGCATTAGAAACACCAAGATTGGTTTTGGCATATTTGAGAAAGTGCAAGAGTTGAGATGGAGACAGAAATGGAAGTGGGACTGGATTTTCCATAATGGGTGTAGTCAGAGCTGGAGTGGATGGACTACGAGACCCAGCCTAAGATTGAGGAAGCAATCCAGAATTAGCTAGCATTTGAAAAAGAAGCACTGATGTAAGTGAGTTGGCATCTGGAGTAGGATTTAGAGATGGTAGGGGGCTGTGAAAGAGTCTGGACTTGTACCTTACGTGCTGGATGTAAGAATGGTGCTTTGTTGGCAATATTGAATGAGGGAATATTGGGTGAAACAACCCTAAGAGTACTAGGTTGCACTAGGCTCAGCGACTAAGAGAAGTGTAGACTGAGTCGTATCTTAGAAGAGGGGAACTCTCCAAGAGGACTTGACTGGGGATACCAGGCAAGACTCTTGGGTTTATATATGCAAACTATGTATGTACATGTTTGGCTACTAATTACTCTATATAGATACATTGTTCTGGAATGTTCTAGGGTATAGGGTTAGCGTACAGCCATAGAGCTGTGGGTATAGTGCCTTCGAGGCAGTGTGGAATGGAAGCGAACAGCCATGAGGCTGTGAGTGGAGATGGAGTGCGCAGCATGGCGTAGCCTTGCATAGCACAGAAATGAAATAGAAGTAAAGAAGCAAACCATGAGGCGAACTCTGTTCGTCTGGGTTTGAACTTTATAACATCGTACACATGACCAAACACTGAGGCGTGGGAATGTGGACTTAGGATCGTAGCGTGTCGAGCGCTTAGAGAATGACGAGCACTTAGAGGCCAATAGCCTTGGGGAAGGGAATGTAGTGGCTTGAGTGTGGTCATTGGGCGTTGCAAACGCTTATGTAATAGGGGCGAAAAGTATACCCCTGTAACAGTATTCAGCGCTGTGGTAGTCATGGTCATTTGAAAGTTCTTATGTGCTCTGTTATTTCTTTGTCTTAGGGGTAATGTGTATGTCACCAAGTGGGTGTCGAAAGTGACCCGTTGCTTGGACAAAACTTAGTAGAGTTGGTATTGCGTTGATGTCTGATAGGAGGTGTGATACGTTCATGGATTGTTTGTGTAATTTCATGGCTATGTGCATTCTTTCTCAGATATAGAATGGGCATAGTAGTAGGTAGTGTAGGACTGTCTCTTTGGTGTCCGGGCAGTGCGGGCAATTGGGCGTGTCGGATTTACCTAAGCAGAATAGGTGTGAGTTTAGCGTGCAGTGGCCCATTTGCAGCCATATTAGCGCGCTGGTGAGCATTTGGTTGTCTATAGCGGTTAATTTGGGGTGACACGGAGACTTAGCCCATATTTTGTTCCAACGTAGTTGCTCTCTTTGGCATTGTTTGGTTCTTAGTGCTGATACGTTGAGAGGTAGGCATTCGTTTCTTAGGTATTGGGGAAGTTTGCGTTTCGCACTGGTGAAGGAGGGGTCCTTGGCTGCTGTTTTAGCTTCATTATCAGCTTGTTCATTTCCCTCAATGTTTTTGTGGCTGGCGATCCAACATATTTTGATGTCCTCTTTGGTGAAGTCGTTTAGGCAATTCAGGTGCTTGATCTGTCTAATAAAATGGTCTATTAAGTGGTGGCCAGATTTCATGAGGAAGCTGTCACTGGATTTGATTGCTGCTTGGTTGTCTATGTATATATGGATGGGGGTTTCAGGGTCTCGCTCTGTAGTGAGCAGGCGGGCTGCTAGAGTGAGTCCTACTGCTTCAGCCTCGTATACCATGTGTTCATCCTCAGTACCTAGGTGGTAGCGCAGTGTGCGATTTCTGTGTCCTGTCCTTGTTAGTACGGCCACCGCGCCTACTTTCCCATCTATTAGTGATCCGTCTGTGTATATTTTGACGTGTGCTGAGTCATTGTTGTGTTCTTGTAGCAAGGCATCTTTGGTTGGGGCTATTTTGATGGTGAACGGGGTTTGGTCATCTGGGCATCTTCTGCAAGGGTGGATGGATTTGATTGATTTGGGGGTGATCTGGTAGGCGTTGGTGAGGTAGTGTAGAGACGACTTGTGGTGTTGGATCAAGCATTGTGCAGCTCTAATTATGAGGGGTGTGAGCGGGTGGGTGTCCAGGAGGGTGGCGATGCAGGTAATTGATCTGTGGCAGAGCATCTGGATCCTGTGTGCCATTGGGGGTAGCTTGGCATGTGCCTCAAGTACGTCTGTGGCTGTGGAGTTCATGGCACCTGTGATGGCTAATAGCGCTGTGCATTGTACCTGGTTTAGATGATGGGATAGGCTGATTGAGCCTCATTCGGATTGTAGTGAGTCGTTGTGGTATAGCAGGTGGAACCATAGGTCGATGGCATATAACATTTTGGGGAGGGCTACCGATGTGTATAGTTGCCGCATGAGTGGGAGTGGGAGACCGCCTGATGTGTGTGAGATTCTTCATAGTTGGAGGACGTAGGCTGTCCCTTTGCCCACTGCATAATTTAGATGAGCGTGCCAACGTAGTTCATCATCTACAATGACTCCTAGGAATCGGTGGGTGCGCTGTGGTTTGATGGTGGTGTTGTGGATGGTGAGGGTTGGGCGTGGTTTGTTATGGTTCATGGAGAAGTCGAGGAGGGCGAATTTGGAGGTTTCGAATTTCGAGTTGTGGTCTTTTGACCATTCAAAGCCTCCCTGTGGGCGTTCTAGCATGTCTCCTAGTGTTCAGTGAGTAGTTTCATAGTCTGGCCCTGCAGCCAGGTATGCTGTGTCATCTACAAATGCTAGAGTGAGTTTGTTTTTCCCATTTGCAATGTCTATTAGGTCAGCATTGTAGATGATATATATAATCATGGAGAGTGGGTCTCCCTGTCTGATGCCATTGGTGATAGGGATCCAGTCCGATAGGTATCCGTCAAATTGTAGTTTGGTTTTCTGGTTTCTGAGGATGTTCTTGGTGATGTCGACATAGGTTCTTGGGATACGTCTTTTCCTCATGTTGTGTAGTAGTCGGTCGGTTACTGTGTTTGGAAGTGCGCCTTCAATGTCTAGGAAGAGGGCTGATACAACCTTTCCTTTGCACCATTGGTCCTTGATGAAGGCTTCCATTAGGTGAAGCGAGTCGGTTGTGGAGCGTCCAGGTCATCTGCCGAAGTGCATGGGGGGTAGTAGGTGGTATGTTTCTATTAGGTAGGAGAGTTGGTCAGCAAGGATTGCTGTGAGTAGTTTACCTGTCATGTTTAGCAGGGTGATTGGTCTGTATGCTTTGGGTACTGTGTAGTCTGGTTTTCCAGGTTTGCGTAGTATGACTGTGGTGAATTCATGCCATGGATCATAGTAAGTATCTAGTAGGAAGACAGCTTGGAAGATACATAGCAGGTGGGGGACTAGTAGTTCAGAGCAACGTTTGAGCACTATGTTGCATATACTGTCCAGTCCTGGGGCTTTCATTGGGCTTAGGTGGTTTATGCTGCACATGATCTGGTCTTCAGTTAATGGGCCTATATCTGGTACTTCTTCTGGGTAGCAGTAGTTGTCGGGCACTGAGGATTCGGGTGGTGGAGGTGGAAAGAAGGTTTGGGCTAGTAGCTCGCTTTTTGCGTCGTTCTGATCCACATAGACGAGGTTGCTGTTGGGTGTTTTGCTCTTTAGTGTGGGTATATGGGAGGGGCTGCCGTCATTCAGTTCTGTGTTAAGGTATTTGTTAGCAACCCAGATCTCTTCGCTTTCCATATGTTCTAGCCAGTCGATCCAGTGCTCCTTTTTGGTTTGCTTGATGGCCTCAGAGTATTGGTTTTGTAGGATGCGATGTTGTTCGTGAGACAGGTGGTCGTCGATTGTTCTGTTTCTGTATGATTCGGCTGCTAGTTTGGCTACTTCCTTCTTCTTCTTGGTGAGATTGTGGTTCCACCAGCGTTTGGAGTGTGGGCTTGGTCGTGAGAATGGGACATGTTCTTTGATCATTTGTTGGATTGCCGTTATAACGCCTTTGGTGGTCGTCTGAAAGGTGGCATCAGATGTTATCAGGAGGTCAGTGGGGAATACTTCTAATCGCTCTCCTAGCGATTTGTTGAACTCATCCCAGTCGACTTCGTTGTAGTTGCGTGTTGCTGATTTCAGGACTTGGGTGGTAGGCATGTTGATGGTTGTTAGGATGGGGACATGGTCCATGCGGGGGCCACGTGACTCAGGTTGCGTGTAGCAATTTTGGATGAGTTCGGCCATTTGTTCATTGCAGAAGACATTGTCCGGTCATGTCCAGTTTTTTGTTGTGCTGGCTTGCAGGGTGGAGATGCTGTGTTGTAGGGTGGGGATCATTCCGTATTCCGCTAGAAGGTTTATAAGTGGTTGTGCCGCTTCAAGGTAGTGCAGAGTTAGGAGGTGGCTGTTTCTGTCGTCCTCCCAGAGCGGGTGGTGTCTGTTGAAGTCACCTAGCCATATCATGTTGTTGTCGTCCTTGTTTCATATGGTTTGGATGTTGTCATCAAGGAATTTTTGGAGTGCGTCTGTGGAGTTGTGGTGATTGCAATCGTTATAAATATTGAAAATTATGCAGCTTTCGTTCAAGCCTTTAATCCGTATCACTACCACATCTGTTGATGGGAATGGGATTTGGGTCCAGTGGTTCGTGTTGATGGTTTTTGAGATGAGTGTTGTCACTCGGTAGCGCTTGTTGTTGGCTTCTAGTCGGGGGGTGGGGTAGAGGACATGAAAATTATGCATGGAGTAGGTGTTACCGAATTTGTTGATGCTTGGTTCCTGTAGGGCTAGGATGTCCCAGTCACTATGTTTAGTGGTGTTTAGGAGCACTTGTTGTGCTGTGTGTGATGTGTTCATGTTCTGTTGCCAGATCCGTAATGTGGTCGGTTGTTCATTGTTGTTAGTCATTGTGTGGGGGTGTAGAAGGGGGCATTGTCTGCCTGAGTGTGGGGGATACTTGGGCATGGTGGAGGGGGGTTGTTAGTGGGGTTGCCGGTGTTGATGTTGGTTGGAGGGGAGGGTGCTTTGGGGGGTATGGCGTTTGGGCCGGTGAGCGGGACTTGCCTGTGTCTGGGCATATTCAAAGGTCATCCATGGTTTCTAGGTCCTGCAAATCCGTCAGTTCCTCAGTCTCCATCTTGTGATGACATATATCTGGGTAGCGTGGTTTGTTGCATCGCCCTTTTGGGTTCGGGTCGGATAGGTGGTTTGGGGGGGCATTGGATGGGGGTGGAGATTGGGTTCGGTTTGGGAGGGAGGGATACATGTGTCCATTCATCTGTAGTGGGGAAGAAGGGCATGGCGTTTTTGGGGAGTTTTGCATCTAGCTCTGTGCATTTGGTGATAAATGATGGGCAGTTGGAGTCGTTGCTGGGGTGGCCATCTTCATGGCAGGTGATGCATCAGGCGGTTTCACTCGTGCAGTCTTCTTGTCAGTGGTTGCCTGTGCATTTGGTGCAGGTGTCATGTTCGGAGTTGCAGTTTTTGGCCATATGGCCCCACCATTGGCACTTTAGGCAGCATATTGGGTCTTTTTTCTCCTTTTTTGGGTGGAGCTTCTCTTTTGCGATTATAGCCCATCCCTGATGAGTGTGTTAGCAGTGTTTGGGCATGAGAGGGAGAAGATTGCATGTGCTACGTGTTGGCCTGGTTTTCTCCTTTCTGCATTCTTTATCCATTTGGCCCATTTGAGGACGCCATTCTCAAGTCCGTTCTCCAGTTCCACGGTTTGGAGCCACTCCTTTTTGTGTAGGGGGGTTGTGACATGGAGGAAGGGTACAACTATTTGATAGCTGCATTTCTTGATTTCAGCTGGGGTGTGGAGGTGCGCGAGGAGTGATTGGAGGGGTTTCTCACTTTGGATCCATTTGGCTGCTTGGGCTGTGTTGAGCTCCATGATGAGGCCTCTGTTCTTCAGTTTTGTGATGGCTTTGATGTCTATTGTTGGTGCACTCTCGTGGTCGGATGTGGTTTGGCTTATTGCGTCCTGGAGTTTTTGCGCTATGATCGTGTGGTGTCCGATGTTTCATGTAGTACGTGTCCAGGTAGTGGGTCCAGCAGTATTTGTCTCACGCATATGTTGACTCTGGCTATTGCTGCTGAGGTTGCTTGGGTGGTGGGGGTTGTGGTCAATTTGACGGCTGCGCTGTATGAGTTGGGGTTTTGCGTGGTGTTTGATTGTAGTGTTGTAACTTGGGAGGTGACCTTGTTGATGCTTTTGGTTGTGCTGAGGATGGAGGCAACTTGGGGTGAGATTGCCGCTACGACGTGCTTGGATACTTCTGCTGCAATTGATTCCCTTACCTGATCTACGATTTCGTTTGCTGTCCTCGTGTTCACTTCTTTCTCTAGGATGAAGGCAACTGCTCTAATGGCCTCTATGGCTGGTTTGTTAGTGCCTTTTATCATCTGCATGATGTGGAATAGGGTGGTAGTTAGATGTTCGATTGTTAGTGGGTGGCCTACTATGACCATCGAAGTTTCTGATAGGTATTTTAGTCCTCCTTTGGCATTCTGAACTGTATATTGCCCTTGTGCTTTGATGATCTCAGTGTCGAGGGTACGGGTCTGCATGGTGCTGTGGGTGCTTCTCGTATTTGCTGCATTCGGCATGGGAATGGGTTCGGGGGGATTGGTACTGCCTCTGTTGGGGGCCGCTCGGCTTCCTGGCATTTGAAGTCGGTGGTTGAGGTGGTGGCAGCATTGATGGGTGTTGAAAGTGTAGCATAGATAGACTACCAAACTGTATTAGGTAGCATTACATAAGCATCACTGTACACTATATAGTTCTCTCAGCCACGTCTGAGAATGAACAGGAGTTTCAATTCTTCTTTAACTCGAACCACCACCATCACTAAAGCCTCACCGCTCTAGCAATGTAAGTGTTACTACTCTTCGGTTCAGATACTTCTGCCCTCGGCACCAGCAGGGCCCTGTCCTCTGTCAGTGCCCTGGCTGTGTACTTCAACAGGTTATGAGCCCCGATGGACACGTTCTGATGTGCTTTGCACTCGAACATTTCTTACCTTAGAGTCTCTGACTCGGTGGGGAGGTGATGCACTTAGCACTCCCTCAACTCCTTCGTTCAGTGCGCCTGATGCGATTAACTTGCTTGGCACCCTTCTCTGAGTGCTATACACACCACTAAGGGCATGCACACATACCCTTGGACAAGGGGAGACTATGTCTTCCTGAGGACTGGGTCCCTGAATATCTTAGATGTAATTTCAACGCTCCCTCCTCCCTCTCATTTCTATGTTTTGGATCAGGCTGACATCTCATACCTACAGTTACCTCAACCAACATGTCCAACCAACTCTCTACGCTCGTCCCAGTCCTTAACGGCACCAACTACAAGCAATGGGTGCAGGCAATGGAGTCTTATCTCCGTTTTGCAGGTGTCTGGCAATCCGCCATGGTCCGTGAACAACCAAACGATGATGGCCTTACTGATGTGGAAATCTCCCGCTTTGAGCGGTGGTGTGATGACAACGACAAGGCCCTTGGAGCCATTCACCTCCGAGTTGAGAAGTCCCTAATTCCTAAAAGCTCAGACGATGAAAATGACAACCTCGCCAAAATGCTTTGGGACAAACTCAAGACCAAGTACACCACTACCACTGCCGCATCTGCCTACCTCGAGTTCCATAACCTTCTGGACCTTAAAATACCCGAAAATAACCACCCAGCTCCTGCATTTGCTAAGTTCCATGCCACCCTCTCATGGCTGGAAGAGCTCTCTTACCCTATCCCACGCAACCTCATCCAGATGTTCGTCATCGCGAAGCTCCCTAAGTATGCGGAGTTCATCTCGCAGCTCCTCAATGCTGCCACCGCTACTACACCCAGAGTCCAAAATGAGACACCTCCTGCCCTGGAGGACTACGAACAGCAGGTAACAGCCGCATGGCTAAAGCATGTCGCTTCCCGCCCTGCAAGTTCCAAAAACTCGCAGGGAAACTCTCACCAGGCCAACAAGGCCAGTGCAGTTAAGCACAAGGGGCCAGCAGACCCCAAATTCCGCCAACAGCAGCAGAGTGGTCAACAATGCCCTCAGCAGGGACAACAATCCCAACAAGGCGCTCCTTCTGGGAGCAATAACGGTAACACTGGCGACACTGAGAAGAAAGCTCGCCATGGAAAATGCTCCAAGGAAGGGGAGAAAAAACAGAAGGACCGGAAGGAAAAACATTCCGCCAAGCAAGCTGAGGCTCAGGCCTCCTTCACCTTCACCACCAGCCTTCACCCCCATTCCTACATACCTGGCGACCAAATTTCCATCTCACCACCCTCGCCCACCTTCAACTCTCCCACCATCGACCCTCGAAAGCTCTCGCAAACGCCTGGTGCGACCCATTATGGTCCACCCGCGTTCCCGCACGTCCAGAACTTGCTGGACCTACTCTCTCGCATGGGTGTATTGCCCTCAATTCAAACCGTCCACAATGTGGACGACATTGCCAATCGTGGACTCGAGTATCACTCGCAGCGACCCACAATCTCCCTCCCTTGCCGCCACCGTAAACGCGTGCTGAGCGAAGACATTGAAGCCTTCCCAGCTCCTCTCTCTCCAATCCACCTATTTGGAGAACAACCACCACTGGCAGAGTGTATAACCATGCTGCCTCCCACAATTTCACCACCTACACCAATAACACCTCTGGCTGTGCGCTCTAATGCACCGCCCTCACCATCACCAGCTCCAGCCCTCTCCTTTGAAATGGATGAGGATGACGACTTCGACTCTGCAGCGATTGCTCCTGCAGACATGGATGCTGAGGACTCTGTTTCCTTAGGAGGTGAAAGGGACCCGTGGCTTGATGAGTTCTATAGGGAACACGGTTTCAACGACGTTGATTACCTCAACCCTGCGGACAACATGGATAGGGCTGCCAAAGTTCAGTTCTGAACCTAAGGTTCGAACCTGAACCTCTGAACTGAACCTAGCAGTTCAGGTTCAGTTCAGGTTCAGGTTCAGGCCTAGGGCATTAGGTTCAGGTTCAGGTTCAGGGCTTGTCAGATACTAGAGAACTGGTTCAGAACTAGTTCGAACCTTGAACCTGCACCTGTGTTTGGATCATGTTATGAGTGACCTACCTCTCCTCATTTGCAGCCTCAATGAAACTTACATAATCTTTCCGTACTCTTTCAGCATCCACAATTCAGCTTTGTCAATCAGCAAAATGTCCTGTGCCCTCAATTCAGATGGCACACTCAAAGATCCCTCAGAAATCTTATTTTATGAGTCTGAAACTGATGAACACCCCATCCAACCCAACATTGCAAGTACCTCCACCACACTGGTGGACACTGGAGATTGTGTATCTCGATTGCCCAGCACTCAAAGTGGTAAGTTTGGTAGACTCGGTTTTCCACACTCACGCTCATGTAATATAGTGTTTCAAGAACCTCCGGCTTCTATTACGCAGCCCGCACGCAAAATCGCTGGTGTGCGCCAGCGGAAGCTTGCATGGAAATTGACGACGAACGAAAATGCTGCCACAGCGACCAGCACTGCCACAAAACGCAAGCGCCGCACCACCAGTGATGTGGCTGGCACACAGCCCACTATCAAGCATCGAAAATCGCGCTCAAACATTGTCTTATCTGATGATGAGGACCCGAATAGCAAGCAGCTGCATACTGAGCAACCAGGACCAGGTAAAAATTACTTGAACAACATACATATAGTGTACTAATCACTACCACAGGTGATTCTGACTCACCAAATATGCAAGATGAAGAGTATCAAGTAACAGATCACAGTGAAGAAGGGCCCGGGAATGAGGCCTCAACAGAGAAGGAGGACGAATACGACGAGATACAAGCGGAACGGGTACACGACAACAGGGTATGTGATCAGTTTTTTTTGTTAGGAGGGGTCGTTCTAATTCAACAACGGTCTCTCTCCTCTCTCCCCCTACTTGTGCCAATCCATCTAAAACGGCACGCGCCCGGTTCACCTCGCATCCTGCTTTCGTTATCTCGCACAATGGCATGCCCCCGGCTCACCCCACCTCGCGGCATCGGTGTGCATCCTGCTCGCCATATCCGGCGCTCATCATCTTGCACACGAACGCATCACAAATGGTATGCAACCGCCAACTCAACTCACCCCGCATCTCATCCGAAACGGTGTGCAACCGGCTCAACTCGCCTCGTACCTCGCATCTCTTTTCACTCGAAATCGCGTGCCCCTGGCTCACCTCGCACCCCACGTCCTTCAACTCCCGCACGAATCCACCCGAAATGGCACACCCACGGCTCACCTCACCGCACGGAAACGGCGCCATCATCTCGCACATGAATTCCATCCGAAAAACGGCGCCCTCATCTCGCGCACGAACTCCCACACGGAAACGGCGCCAACATCTCGCGCACGAACTCCATCCAAAACGGCACGCGATCGGCCCAAATTGCACCCCACATCCCACACGGCTCACCTCGCACCGCACGGAAACGGCGCTGTCATCTCGCACACGAACTCCCACACGGAAACGGCGCCAACATCTCATGCATGAATTCCATCCGAAAAACGACGCTGTCATCTCGCGCACGAACTCCATCCAAAACGGCACGCGATCGGCCCAAATTGCACCCCACATCCCACATGGCTCACCTCGCACCGCACGGAAACGGCGCTGTCATCTCGCGCACGAATTCCATCCGAAACGGCACGCAACCGGCTTAACTCGCACCCCGCATCCCACACGGCTCACCTCGCACCGCACGGAAACGGCGCCGTCATCTCGCGCACGAACTCCATCCAAAATGGCACGCGATCGACCCAACTCGCACCCCCCATCCCACACGGCTCACCTCGCACCGCACAGAAACGGCGCCATCATCTCGCGCACGAACTCCATCCAAAATGGCATGCGACACCCCGCATCCCACATCAGTTTAAGCGCAAACATGCTCATCGAGAGCATGATTCTCGCTCTGAGGATATACGCACTGTCTTTACCCCCGAGAAGCAGCGGGAGATGGGGGAGGATGTGAAACAGAATGGTCATTGGTGTGAAGTATGTCGAAAGTGAGTTTGTGTTTTTGTAACTATGTATATTATACCAACAATTTTGTATTATAGGATTGACAAATGTCCTCAGTCTGAATGTTGGTTCACTGGGGGAATCTCAACTCTTCGAAAGCATATTGCT
>JBBPLR010000849.1:0-12261 GCA_038089915.1 Sutorius australiensis
TCTGAAATCCCTCATGCCCCACCATGAGGCCACTGCCTCACCATGCCTTGATGGCATGTATGATCTTCCATTCTGCCACACCACATGTAGGCAGCAAGTATTTAATGTGATAGGGGCTGTCCCCCCTTCCTTCTATGCACACATGCATTGCATGCATGCTTTCTCTTCCATTCTTATTTATTGACTTCCATTCCACATAGCCTTGAAGGCTATGTCTATGCTTCCATTCTGAGGCTCTGCAACCTCATTGCAACCTCAAGGACTACCCCCTTATTTAGTTGTACATCTATAGATTAGATTACAACATATGTAAATAGATCCTTGCTATATATACCAGGGGTTCTAGCTGGGTCAATCTCCAATCTAGTTCACTTTGGATTTCCTTCCATAAGCTGGTTGGATACTTCCCCAGTCCCCACTAGTACTCAGGGCATAAGTAGCCCCCAAGTCAAGTCCAGCAGGAGTTGTGTACTTAGGACACCCTTGCCTGTCAAGCTCAGATATCCCAGCAAGCAGCCCATTGGCCTAGGGGTTTGGGTGGTTTCAACTACTATATAAGTACTAATGACACATAGCCTCTAGGGCTGTGAAGAATGGAAGTGCATAGCTACGAGGCTATGAGTGGAGATTAATGCACAGCATTGCATAGCTTTAATGAAGACAGAAATGAATGAGAAGCAAACCATGAGGCAAACTCTGTTCGTCTGGGTTTGAACTCTATAATAACATACACAGAACCAAACAAGGGACTTTGGAAAAAGGGACTTGGTGGTTCAATGCATCAAGCATTTAATGGTGGGTGCTTAGAGGTCAATAGCTGTGTAGACGGAAATGTAGTGACTTGAGCATTGCCATTGGGCATTGCAAATGCTTATATAATAGGGGTGAAAAGTATACCCCTGTAACACAGGCATCCCAGCAAGCAGCCCATTGGCCTTGGGGTTTGGGTTGTTTCAGTAACAGTATATAAACCCAAATACAGCACTGAGAGAACTCAGTGAAGTTCTTTTCAGATTTCCTCCATCTTACTTGATTCTAAGTTGGTATCTTGTTGAGTGGCCTGGTCTTTATTAGATTGGAGTCACCACAGAACCCACCATGACAGATACTGGAAAAAGTGTGTGAAAATAGTCACTTTTATTACTCACAATGGACAGGAAATCACTGTGACTTGTCACAAAAATGGCTTGTTTTTATGCTATTGTTCACATAGAAAGTGTCCCAAGCTGAAAGGGTTTGCTATCAGAAAAAAATTTAAAATAGTTTGGGTTGGAGCTGAACATAAGTATGTGGTCATCCAAGATATTACATAAGCAGCTTGCTTACCATTTATTCCAAAGTCTGGGATATCATCTGATGGAAAGCAATCTGTGGAGGGAGATAATTCTATTAAGGTAAGCTTGCATGATCTTGTGTAAGATCATGTCACTCTATGAATATATCTTTTCAAGGAGGATGATGAAACAACCCAAACCCTAAGGCCAATGGGCCACTTGTTGGGATGTCTAAGCTTGCTGGACAATAGGGGTGTTAGACACACTCTCTGCTAGAACTTGACTTGGGGGCTGCTTGTGTCCTGAATACTAGTGGGAACTGGGGAAGTATCCAACCAGCTTCTGGAAGGAAATCCAAAGTGAACTAGACTGGGGGTTATCCCAGCTAGAACCCCTGGTATATATACCAAAGATCTATTTACATATGTTGTAATCTAATCTATAGATGTACAATTAAATAAGGAATTAGTCCTTGAGGTTGCAATGAGGTTGCAGAGCCTCAGAATGGAAGCATAGGTATAGCCTTCAAGGCTATGTAGAATGGAAGTTAATAAATAGAGATGGAAGGGAAAACATGCATGCAATGCATGTGTGCATAGAAGAAAGGGGTATAGCCCCTATCACATTAAATACTTGCTGCCTACATGTGGTGTGGCAGAATGGAAGATCATACATGCCATCAAGGCATGGTGAGGCAGTGGCCTCATGGTGGGGCATGAGGGATTTCAGATCTAGATCCAGGGATGCCATGTGCATCCTGAACTCTATAATAATGTCAACAGTGATAATCAATACCATGTGACTGATAAGATAATCAGTCCAGCTGATAAGCTTGATCTTATCTTCGAGATAAGATAGTAGACTTAGTGACTGAAATGCGCTTGCACATCTAAGTGGCACTAGAGGTCTAGGAACTTGATGAAACAACCTGAGAGGCATAAATGCTATAGGTTGCTCTAAGATAGAGACTAAAAAGGATCTAGTTTATAATTCAATTGAAGCTTCTGAGGGGAAACTCCAAGTGAACTTAACTGGGGATTACCCAGCATTCACTGGAGGGTTTATATACTGCTCAACGGTGTATGTACATGTTGTGATTGAATCTACAATCTACTATATATAGACTAATTGTCCTATGCAGACATAGCCCTGAAGGTAATGCTGGAACAGCCTCAAGGCTGTGGAAGAATGGAAGTGAACAGCCTTAGGGCATAGCCCTGTGGCTGGAATGGAAGGGGAGCACTACAGCCTCAAGGCTGTGAGTGGAAATGAAAAGAAGCATAAGCATAGCCATACACAGCATGGAAATGAAGAGAAGACTGTGCATGAGGCAACTGTGTGTTGCTGGGTTCTAACTCTATAAAATGGTAAACATGTGTAAACATAGGAGATTGGATCGCTGATCCGAGATAAGATAAGATAAGCCAACCAAGGCTTAGCTGACTGGTACTCTGCAGAGTCTAAGTGGTGGTAGAGGCCTGTGGTTGGGTTTGGACACCAAGTCCATGGGAGCAGTTTAGCTACATGCTTAGGTCATGTGACCATCAAGGTTAGGTGACTGTTAGGGGTTAAAATGGACCTGTAACACTATCCCCCCTTTAGGATCGAACTCTGGGCGATCAATCAAGGTATGGGTTAAATAAAAATGTGTCTTCTGTGAAGATGACGGTCATGGAGTTCATGGCTCTAGGGTTCCATATATGGAATTCTCATATTGCATCTTGGCAATTGGAGAGATTCTCTTTGGGTTCCCAGGTTCTGTCCTCTTCAGAGTAACCTTGCCAGTGAACTAGATATTCCAACTTTTGATGTTGGAGTTGAGAGTTGGCAATGTAGTCTACTTCATAGATTTCATCCTGATCTTCTGTTATGTGTACTGGTCCAGGCCAGTTAAGAGGTTGGTTGGGCAATGTCTCAACATGAGGTTTTACCCATGAGATGTTCACAACTGGGTGAATTTTCATAATGCATGGGAGGTGAAGTCTGAAACAACCCAAACCCCTAGGTCAATGGGCCACTTGTTGGGATGCCTGAGCTTGATAGGCAAGGGTGTCCTAAGTACACAACTCCTGCTGGACTTGACTTGGGGGCTGCTTATGCCCTGAGTACTAGTGGGGACTGGGGAAGTATCCAACCAGCTTATGGAAGGAAATCCAAAGCGAACTAGACTGGGGATTAACCCAGCTAGAACCCCTGGTATATATATCAGAGATGTATTTACATATGTTGCAATCTAATCTACAGATGTACAACTAAATAAGGGAGTAGTCCTTGAGGTTGCAATGAGGTTGCAGAGCCTCAGAATGGAAGCATAGACATAGCCTTCAAGGCTATGTGGAATGGAAGAGAAAACATGCATGCAATGCATGTGTGCATAGAAGAGAGGGGGACAGCCCTATCACATTAAATACTTGCTGCCTACATGAGGTGTGGCAGAATGGAAGATCATACATGCCTTCAAGGCATGGTGAGGCAGTGGCCTCATGGGGGGCATGAGGGATTCCAGATCCCTAAGATTTGATGAGATCTGATCTAGATCAGTGATGCCATGTGCATCCTGAACTCTATAATAATGTCAACAATGATAATCAATACCATGTGACTGATAAGATAATCAGTCCAGCTGATAAGCTTGATCTTGATCTTATCTTCGAGATAAGATAGTAGACTTAGTGACTGGAGTGTGCTTGCACATCTAAGTGGCACTAGAGGTCTAGGGACTTGAATTAAGGCTTCAAGCCTTAATAGAGCGTCTAGCCCTTGCTTAGGGGTATCTAACCCAAGTATAGGGCTTTAGGATGGCGCTAAAATTGACCTGTAACAGATGTGGCAGCATCCATATTTGAAGAGTACCTCATGCACAAGGTATATCCTTACAATTACATCCAATCAAATATCTCATTCATTTGCAGATACACAAACATATGAAATGTTTCCAAAACCAATGTTGGCCATTATTGGAGATGATGGAAGAAATCTGTCCAAACACTGGTGCAACTGTATGCTACATATATCACCCCACTACTACTGCCCCTGCCCCAACCTTTACTGCTCTCACCACTCCCACTGCTCCCACTGCTGCTTCCATCCCCACCACCTCCATTATTTCTACCACCCCTGCCATTTCTATCACTCCTAACACTTCTGCCATTGGCCCTGCCATTACAGGTGGGGGACAACAGGACAAAAATACCAGAAATAGTAACATCAATATCAACCCTATGCTTCTCACAAATTCCATGGATGTCACATCACCTGCATTGCCAGCCATTGTATCAACACCAATCTCATCCATTTCTGGGAGAAACAAGCAGCCCTTCTCAGTGATGTCACCTGATGAGTCCAGCCTGTCACAAGGCCAATCTCTATTATTTTTCCCAGGCATTAAGGTGTCATCATCTTATTCGGTTCCTCTCTCATCCCATCCATCTTCCAAGTGTGGTCAAGCCACCCTGAGGGAAGTTCAATTGTCAACTGGAGTTGTTGCCATGAATATGGCCAACAACTCCATCTGCAATCTCACCAACTCCATTTCCAACATTCTCCCCAACAAGCTGTTGATCATCAAGGAAGCTGGTCAAGTGCTCTACAATGTTCCCAGACTGTCAACTGACGAGATCATCAAGATTGGCTCCCACTTTACCAAGCATGAAATCAAAGCATTGCTTTTCCTCTCCCTCAAGATAAAGGAGTGCATCACATACATTCAATGTCTTTGTGCTGAACTCAAAGGTACAGCTGGGCCCAGTTGTGAGGGTGATGCCAAGATGGGGTGACAATGGCAGGGCAGTGACAAGTGGTACATACAATCATAGTTGTTGTAGCTTTCTTTGTACCATTTGATATTGCATGAACAATGTGTGTTTTCATGGTTCTGATGATCAAACATGGACAGTGAATTTGAATTGCACTAAAAACTACCAACAGGTTACTATTTGGAAGCATCACTTTCAGACTCATTGTTGTGACTATGCTGTGATAAGACAGACTGGTAATTAATCCACATTGCCTGCACAATTGCCTCCTGCTTTTGCTTCACCAAACCATCATCCATTTGGTGAGCAATGCCAGGTACACCAGTACTGGCACCTGGCTGTCCATGACTGAACATTTGTTCTTCATTGTCCTCTGCCAGATCAGACAACTCATTGCTAGCATCACTGTGAAAATGAATAAAATTGTGAATGGCACATAGTGCTGTAGAAATATAAAACCAGGTGGATGCGAGGTAGTGTGAATATGTTCATCCCTGGGGTTCTTGAGGTAAGGCTGTGTGCTGAGGAGGGTTTGCTATGACAAATAGTGTTTTTAGAAAGCAAATCTGGCCAAGAATGACAACCAGAAGAGTTCTGGATAAAAGAAGGCAAGTTTCCAGAGAAGAATGAAGTCCAGATGAGAGCAATATGAGAGTGAAGAGGTCCAGATAATAACTATATCCAAGCAAGAATGATGCTGAATGACTTAGGATGAAATCCAAGTGATTTTGGATGCATAGAAAGACTTAGTTATTCAAAATCTAGCCATCCTACAGACTTTATAGTCCAGGTATGCCCAGGACTGTAGCTATAGGAATAGTGTAGCACATGTAAAGTAACCAAAATGGGTGTTGAAACACATGAGAATGTCCACAAAGGACAAAAGTAATAGTCCAACTGGTTTCAAAGTGAAAACATCTTGTCCAAACCCTGGAAAGTCATCTGCATCACATCTGGATAGAATCCAGATCAATCAGATAAGTGGAAATCATCAGAAAGAGGTCCGGACATGTACCAACTGTATAAGATTGCCCAGATACTCCTCAGATGGACTTGGGACAATGGATGGACACTTGAGGAATGCTCTGAAAATCTAGGATATGAACCTAGAGAGTTGTAGCTCTTTACAGTGCCATGGGGATCTTGGCCTGGATGTCCATTGAGAACTCTGCTGGAAGGAGAAGGATGCAGAAGCAGCACTTGAGGACTCTGAAGATTCATTTGATCACATTGTAGGTTGAGGCATGGCAAAGATTAAAAAGTTCTTCCTTATTCAACAGGCTGAAAACAAGGATCAGAATTAATGATTGATATGATAGGGTGCACATACCAAATGCTCATGCAACCCCACTCAGCCAAGTGGTATTGCACTCCACAGTATGGAACAAGAAGTTGAGGCCAAAGTGGATAGCCTGCATCCACAAGCAGATATTTACCATCAGGGATGTGCAGATTATTTGAGATTGTGTTGTCATAGATGTGTGCATCAGTGGCAGATCCTTCCCATCCCAGGAGAAGGTAAGTGAAACTAAGGTTGAAATTTGATATGAAGAGTCCATTTTGTAACAGAAATCCCTTGCAATTTCAAAACACCAAGTGTAGGTAACTTGGAGGGGCAACAGCTATATGACTTCCATCGATGGCACTGATAGCATCATGGAAATAGGGGAAAAACTTGGGGTTGTTCTGGATCTTTGATGAAATTTTTTTGCCTGATGGAAAGATGACAAACTTCACATAGAATGGTGGGGTTGAAAAAATGGTGATCATCTTTTTAAAGTATCTGCCATTTAATAAATATAACCTGGAGTCAGATGGCAATGCCCTGTCAAGTGAGAACTAGGAACATACCAGCTGATTGTGTCATTTGAGCACTCAAAGTGCTTGCCAATATGTTGAACCATAAGCCCAGTGGCCAATATGCATAAGGCAATTGCAACTTGTTCTTCCAGCATGACATTCCAGGGGTCATGGTGGCCCATCTCATGTAGCTCTTTGAGAAGGGCAAGAAAAATATCTTTGTGTATGCCAAGTTTGCAGTGAGTACAATCCAGATGGCTGGTGATAAGCTCTTTGACCCACTGGTGCCCAGTTAAGATTGATGTATGATATGGAATGCAAGGTTTAGATGTAGATTCAAGGGCAATTTCAATCAGGGAAAGAAGCAAGATATGGATGAGCTCAATAGGAAGTCACAGAGTTGTTGCAGTTGCAGTTGCAGTCACACATGACTACCAAATTAGGACATAGATGAGTAGCCTGTGACACAACAGCATTATATTAGATAATACTCACCATATCTGTGACTGAAGCAACACTTCTGTTGAATCTACACCCACATCCTTGAAATCATGCCCTCTCCATCATCGCAAGAGCAGTATATTGCTGCATATGCACTTTTCACTATAATCAGGACCATTTTCCAGCCTTCACAGACTTTGGAAGACCTAGCACAAGAACTCAATGTTGACATTAGCTCTATCCTAGCCATTTGTCAAACTCATTATCTACAATTCTGATCTCCTGTTGCCAAATCTGGAAGTATTCATCTAGCCTGGGAATATGCTCAGAACCCATCTGATCACCATCACTTCATCAATATGCTATGTATATCCCCAGAAACATTTCAAGTTATCTTATCACTGATTCAAGATCACCCAATCTTCTACAATCAATCAGGCAACTCCCAGGAATCTGTTGAGATCCAACTGGGTGTCACTCTCTATTGCATGGGTTGCTATGGAAATGGAGCTTCTTTGGAGGATGTTACAATTTACTCTGACACTTTTCCTTTTTGCTTCATTGTTGCCATTCCTTCATCTGGACTTACTCTTCTAAAGCTATTCTCTTGCATAGCTTCATGATCTGACTCCTCCATGTAGTTACTATTGTTTCCATGATTCCACTTCTGTTGTACTGCTTTCCACAGTAGCTATTCTCTTCTTGTCTTCTTCACATAACCTTCCACAGCAGGACTGCTTCCTTCATCTCTGTTCTGCAGCAAGGGCCTTTCCATAGCCTTACCCTTGATTTCCTTTCTCAATCTTCCTCCTTGAAACTACTTAAGGTTAACCTAGTCATTCCTGTAACCCTTAAGCTAGTTCTCCTCGACTGTCATCATAGCTCTCATTGCAATACATCCAGACCCACTCCTCTAGCTTTGCTCTTAAGTCTCCTTTGGCCACCCACATCAACAGGAAGTAGCCTTCATCCTTGGGCACCCTTTGAAACCATCCTTCACCACAGTTGAAGGGGAATCACCAGCAGTGTGCTCACTTTGTCTCTTTGTCTCTTCAAGGCTATGCTTGTCCTTACCCAGGCCAAGCATAACAGAGGATGTTGCACACTTTGCAGGATGCTCAGAGGGTGCAGTTGAGCTTTATACAAGATGGTGCTTTACTGCCATTGAGTCTCTTCACAATGACCCTGTCTGTCTTCCCACTGACAAGGAGAAGGAGAAGGAGAAGTGTTGGATGGATGAACACCTTGGATTTAAAGGACTATGGAGGAAAGGCTGGGTTATGTATGATGGAACCATTGTGGTTCTATATGTAAAACCTGGGCTGAATGGTGATGTGATGATGCATACTTTACTAGGAAGTCAAACTATGGGCTTAATTGGCAGGTTTTTTTATTACTACTATTATTGTTAAACATATATTAATTGGATTACTAGATTGGAAATTTACCTTCCAATCTTCGTATTGTGGATTATTCCCATGGTTTAACAGGATCTGCCCATGATGCTTGGACATTTGAGGGTACAGTAGCAGCAAAACATCCTGACTGGTTCTTCAAAGGAGAAGAATTTGCTTGGGTTGACTCTGCCTATCCTTTTACCCCTCAAGCCATTCCTGTCCATAAAAAGCCAGCTTCACTCTTGCCACACAATGCTGCATTTGACCATGCAGTTGCCAACCTACATGTTCACTCAGAACATTGTATGGGAGCACTGAAAGGAAGATTTCAGTGTCTTCATGAACTTCGAGTTGCAATCAACTCCAACAAACATCTTGCAGCATGTCAATGGATGACAATTGCAATAATTGTACACAACATTGTCATTGAGGTGGAGAGAGCAAAGGAAGGAGAATATTTTTCATCTATCCACACCCAGACAAATGAAGAAGAAGATTCTGGTGTTCAAGATGGGCTATAAAATATAGGCATACCACAAGGGATGCATTTAGAACAGAGTGGTGAGGCAAAAAGACAAAGACTTATTGCAGAGTTGCTGGCATTCAAAAACCTACAACCAGATTGTACTCAAATGCCAACCATATGAATCCTATAATGACTGTGTAGTAAAGAGAGAAGATTTTAAGGAGTGACTATAGTTAGTATAAGAAATGAATTCACAATTAAAGGGAAAGTAAACTAGAAGCCTGGCAAATCTTTATCCCAATCAGAGAATGATGACAAGCTTTTTTGGCAGAATGAGAATCACCAAGATGAGCAACCTGCTTATGATACTCCTCTACAGTCCAGATTATATCTGGAGATCCAGAAGGGAGTGGCATTGCTCAAACTTGACATGTCTGAGGTTCTTAGTAAACATGTCTGCAGGGTTGTCAGTTCCTGGAACAAAGAATAGCTCCACATCTTTGTGGATCATCACCACATCAGAGATGAAGTGGTATTTAATGTGGATGTGCTTGCTCTGCTTTTCAGTAACTGGGTTTTGCATCACGAATAGTGAGCCCTGGTTATCATCACAGATTGGGATTGGTTTTAGATGGTATCTGAGTTTGTCCATCATTTGTTTAAGCCGTGTGGCCTGGCAAGAACAATTGCTCAAGGCCATATATTCAGCCTTGGTAGAGGACATGGCAGTGGTCTTCTGGAGATGTGAGCTCCAGTAAATTATTGCATTAGCCAGCTTGATAAAGTAGCCAGTTTGAGAGTGACTGGTGATGGGATCTTGTCTCCAATCAGCATCCATATATGTGAGTACTCTCTTGCCACTGGTACCATCATAACAGATTGCATAGTCACAGGTACCTAGGAGATAGTGGCAAATATATAGCACCCTATCTAGATACTCTTGTGAGGGATTCACAGACTGCTTTGCTAGTTGATTTACAGCATAGGCTATGTCTGGTCACATGCCAATCATGATATACATTAATGATCCTATTATTGTCTGGAAGCATGTCAACAATTCTGAGTTGACAGGGGCATCATTCTTCACTGGATAGTATCCCTGTGGTAATGGTGTACAAGCAGGCTTTGCATTTTGCAGGCCAAATCACTCAATGACCTTGTTCAGGTAGGCAGTTTGATCAATGTAGATCTTATTCAGACCTTCTCACCTTATATTCATCTTGAGGAATTCAGAGGGTTCCCCAAGGTTGCAGCATTCCCACTTTCTCATGAACATGGCCTTAAGCTTGTCTACTAAAGCTTTATTTGGTCCACAGAAGAGGGCATTGTCTACATAGACAATTGCTAGGATGAAATCTTTTCCTTTGCAATATAGAAATTGGCCAGCATCTGTTTTCAGGTGCTTGAAGCTGAGTTCTTTCATTGACTTATCTAAATATCTCCACCAGGCTAGTCCTGCCTGTTTCAAGCCTTAAATGGCATGGAGTAGTCATAGAACTTTGACTTTTAGATGAGTAGGCATAAAACCCTCAGAAAACTCCATATAAAGTTCCTCTTCCAGTTTTCTGTAAAGGAAGGCTGATCAGACATTGAGTTCAGATATATGCCATTTATTAAGTGTGGTGAGGGTGAGCATAGTTTGCACTGTCTCAAATTACATAACTGGGGAGAATATTTCATTAAAGTTGAGGCCTTCTACTTGTGAGAATCCTTTTGCTACTAGTCAGATCTTTTTACAACCATCCATCTTTACATCAAATACCCATCAACTTTTAATAATCTTTTGATTGGGCAGACAATCAATGACTTTGTAGACCTTTCAGTCTTTGAGAATCTGTAACTCATCCTGACAGGCTTTACACCATAATGCTTGTTCAGCAGCAGGAAGTTTGTCAATGTCCTTAAAGGACTAGTTGTGATAATTGGGAGTTGCAGACTCTGTGTGTAGTGGAACTGCTGATGCACATAGGTATTTCAGCAGCCTATCTCCCCCTTCCCTGGTGATCTGCTCAATGTCATCTTCTAAAGTAGTAGAAGACAGAGGGAGGGTGCTGGGGATGTCCAGTGTTGAAGGTTCTGGGAGTTGGGATGTGGAGGGCTGTGAGATGAGCTCACACCAGTACAAGTCACATTCCATATCCTGTACTTGTCACACAGGGTTCTGTTGTTCACCATAAATGTTGCCAGGCTGTGTAGAAGACTGGTGAATGTGCTCAGACTGATGTGGTAAAGTAGGGGGTCCAGCAGGTGGCAGATGAGGAGCATGTTATGCTTGGCCTGGGTAAGGATGAGCATAGCCTTGATGAACAATAGAGAGAGGTGAGTGCACTGCTGGCATTTCCCCTTCAACTGTGGTGAAGGATGGTTTCAAGGTTTGCCTAGATGATTGAGGCTACTCTCCATTGACTTGGGTGGTTGAGATTTACAAAGGAAGAGTTAGGAAAACAGAGAGTGAAACAGGCTTGCTTAGGGGCAAGGCTGCAGATGGGAGCATAGTGGAATGTAGAGGGGATGGTGAGGAGGCTCATGGAGCATAGCATGTGGACTCTCAGAGTATAGGTGATGTAGTGCCTGTTACTGGGTTTGAAGCACAAGTTGTGCAACCAGTTGGTTTCTAACACTGTTGTGTTGAAAGAGATAGGATAAAAGGACTAAGGACTTAAGGTCCTAGTTGAGATACTTTATATATGGTACATGGTGGCTATGTAAGGGTAAAGGGTTGGGTACCATAGCTAATAAAGGATACATTGCTATGTGCCATGTGGTGGTGGGAGAATGGAAGAGTGGAGCAATGGTAACACACATAAGTAGTGAGGTGGTGGTGGTTGGAATGGAAGAGAAGATCTAGCTGCCATAAGGTAATGTCCAAGGATCAAGATGTGCAATCCAAGATGAGAGATTGATTGGATCAAGATTCAAGATCCAAGATCGATGAGATCTAGATGAGATCTTCTCACAGTCATGTGCAAGATAAGTTATACTTGTGAAATAAAAATTGAAGAATGCCGGTCACTCTCTGTAACAGAGAGTGATGTATTCAAAGAGTTACAGAGGGAATACTCAAGGAGAACTAGCTTAAGGTTGTGGTAGTGAGTTGTGCTAGCTTAAGTAGTTTGAGGAAAGTGGGC
>JBBPLR010000850.1:0-12259 GCA_038089915.1 Sutorius australiensis
CCATGTGACTGATAAGATAATCAGTCCTGCTGATAAGCTTGATCTTATCTTCGAGATAAGATAATAGACTTAGTGACTGGAATGTGCTTGCACATCTAAGTGGCACTAGGAGTCTAGGAACTTGAGTGAGGCGTCAAGCCTTCTGTGGAGCGTCTAGCCCTTGCTTAGGGGTGTCTAACCCGAATATAGGGGCTTTAGGATGGTGCTAAAATTGACCTGTAACACTGGTGTACAGGATTTGTTTGTTCACCATATATGTTGCCAGGATGGAAAGTCGACTGACGAATTCGTTCAGAGTGGCATGGTAGAGCAGGAGGAGCTGCTGGAGGGTGAGGGGCTCTTGGAGGTGTGACTGGTGGAGATGGAGCAGGCTCCACTTCGCTTTCCGATGCAGAAGAGCTATGGGCTAGATCTTCAGTCTCCAATTCTCTAGATTGTTCTGGTTGAATTGGTGAAGGGTGTGTGCGACGAGAAGTGCTTGTTGTAGGTGCACTTGGGGGACTTGCATATCTTCTAGGAGGTGCAAGTCCTTCGGGGGTGGAAATGTGAGTGTTCACTTTCACTCTCTGTGTCATTCTTATCAGAACTATCCAACTCAGCTTGAGGGTGGTGATGTTCTTTAGGATTGGGAGGTGGATTTCCATGTTGATGACTAATTGGCTGATGAGGCCTGGTGCCAGGGCACTTTGGAAAGAGATGCTCATCGAAGATGGTATGTGCCAAAGTAAAAATGGCATTATTTGATCTCATGAAGATCCAGTTAGAATCAGACCTGGGAGCCACCCCAATGTAGATCATGAGCTGCGATTTAGGCTGCAGCTTGCCTGTGCATATCTCATTGGCAAGGTGTACATAGGTGCCACATCCGAAAATACAGAGATGTCCTACCAATGGTGGAGTGCAGTATAGCAACTCATAAGGGGTTTTCCAGTTCAAGCGCACTAAGGGAGTTCTATTATATATGTGCGCAGCTTGATTAACAGAGAATTCCCAGTAAGAATCAGGGAGGCAAGCGTGAAGATGCATTGCCTGTGATTTGTTGGACAGAGTCCATATGAAGCGCTCAGCACGTCCATTTTGCTGGTGAGCATAGGGAGCCGATTGCAACATATTGATGCCATTGTCAGCCAGATAGTCCTTAAAGGCTTGTGATTTGAATTCTCTACCTGCATCAGAGTGGAAGCCTTTGATTATGGCATTGTGCTGTGTCCAGACCATAGCGACAAATTGTTTAAAGGCACATAGCACCTGGTCTTTTGATTTTAATAGGGTGACCCACCCAAAGGAAGTAAAATTGTCAAAGAAGACAATGGCATACTTGTATTTGTGATATGACACTACTTCATAGGACTTTAAGTCTGAGTGAATGATTTCAAAGGGAGCGGTAGCACGCTTCTCACTTTGAGGAAATGATCAGTTGGGCTGTTTTCCAAGCTCACAATCAGGACAGAGGGGTGCCTTTTCAGGCACTTTAATCTCTGGGAAATCCAATAAATGCTTTTGTGCAGCCCTTAGCACATCACAAGAAGCATGTCCAAGATGCCTATGAATGACATCAAAGTCAATGGCATTGATGGAGCTGGCAGTTTGGCAAAGCTGTTGCCTGACAGCTGGTGCGTGTATCCAATACATTGTTGTATTGTACTGGTGGAAGGAGAGGATGACACGCTTCATCTTCCTGTGATAAAGGTCAATATGACCATAGTAATTTTGCAGCTGTACAGCACGATCTTTCAGTAATAACCCCATAGATATAAGGTTTCTCTTGCAAGAGGGCATATAGATCACCGGCAATAATTGCACAGGGTGTCCATTGTATTCAATTATGATAGTCCCTTCACCAAGTATTGGGGCTTCCCCAGAGGCGACTGAGCAGCTTCTGGGTTCTAAGTATGGTACATACTCAACAAAATCGTCGAGGTTTGCAGTATAATGTGCCGAAGCACCTGAGTCGAGGATCCAATGGGTCCTGTACTCATCATTCTCTTTCGATTTTTCCTTACATTTCACACAATTAGCTTGGTGAGTAGTGGAAATAAACATTGCTTCACTATCTACTACATTCAAGCTTTCTAACTCTAATAGTCTATGTAAGAACTGTTGATAGAGTTCAGCATCATTTGGTAGAGATGTGAGATGAAGGACGTATGCATCGTAGTCCATGTTGTCCACAGGGTTTAGGTAATCAATATCATTGAAACCGTGTTCCCTGTAGAACTCATCGAGCCATGGGTCCTGTTCTCCTCCTAAGGAGACAGAGTCTTCAGCATCCATGTCTGCAGGAGCAATCACTGCAGAGTCGAAATCATCATCCTCATCCATTTCAAAGGAGAGGGCAGGAGCTGGAGACAGTGAGGGCGGCGCAGTGGAGCGCATGGCCAATGGTGTCACTGGTGTGGGAGGTGAAGGGCCTGGAGGCAGTGTGGTGATACGCTCTGCCAGTGGTGCTTGTTCTCTGAAGAGGTGGATGGGAGATAGTGGAGCTGGTAGGGGTTCAATATCTTTGCTCAGCACACGTCTATGGTGGTGGCGAGGGAGAGAGATTGTTGGCCTGTTTGAGTTGTACTCGAGGCCACAGTTTGCAACTTTGTCCACATTGTGGATGGTTTGGATGGAGGGCAAGATGCCCATGTGAGTGAGGAGGTCCAGGGAGTTCTGAACCTGTGGGAATGTGGGTGGACCATAATGGGTCGCACCAGGCGTTCGCGAGAGCAGGCGGGATTGATGGCAGGCGAGGTAAAGGTGGGTGAGGGTGGTGAGATGGTGATTTGATCACCAGGCATATAGGAAGGGGGGTGGAGTCTGGAGGCGAGTGCGAAGGAGGCCTGGGCCTTAGTATTCTTTGCGGCATGCTTCTCCTTGCGTTCCTTTTGCTTTTGCTCCCCTTCTTTGGAGTGTTTGCCATGGCGATTTTTCTTCTTGCTGCTACCTGAGTTACCATTATGATTCCCAGAGGGAGCGCCTTGTTGGGACTGTTGTCCCTGCTGTGGCTGTTGTTGACCACCTTGCTGTTGTTGGTGGAATTGAGGGTCCGCTGGCCCTTTGTGCTTAACAGCACTGGCCTTGTTGGCCTGATGGCCAATGTTGGACATATTCTTTTGCCCTTTTGCAGGGCATTGTGAGACATGTTTGATCTAGGCTGCAGTGACGAGCTTCTCATACTTGGAGACAGTAGGTGTCTTCTGGACGAGTGGGAGAGAAAGCGGGTTGTTGGTTTGGTTAATGGAGGCGGTGGTGGCAGCCTGGACGTCATGTTTGGCATACTTGAGGACCTTGGTAAGGACAAGCATCTCTGTGATCTTGTCGGAGAGCTTATAGTCGAGTTTGGGGAGGTGGCCAATATGTGTCTGAAGCTTGGAGAACGAGTTGGCAGGATGGTTATTTTCAGGGATGATGAGAGCAATTAGTTGTTTGAATTCAAGGTAGGCAGTGGTGTGTGTTGATATTTCGAACCTATCCTTTAGATGTTCCCAGAGAGAGATGGTGGTCTCTTCATCTGAGCAGGGAGGGAGTAGATTCTTTTCAACATGAAGGTGTATCACACCAATTGCCTTGTCATCTGCATCGTCCCAGTTGTCCTTTCTTGTTATTTCAGCTTCAGTGGGATTTGCTTCATCAGCAAAGGTCAGGGTAGAGTGGACCATGGAAGATTGCCAGACTCCTGCAAACCGAAGGTATGACTGCATTGCTTCAGCCCAAGCATGGTAGTTTGATCCATTAAGGACCGGAACTGAGGAGGCAAGGTTGTTGGAAGACATGTTGATGAATTGAGGTCTATGGGTGTGAAGTTATTAGCCTGATCCGAGGACGTGAAATGAAGAGGGAAGAGGGAGCGAGAATCGCATCATAAACATTCAGGGACCCGGCCTCAGGGTGACATAGTCTCCCCTTATACCAAGTGTGAGTGTGCATGCCTCAGTGGTGCATATAGCATACAGAAGAGGTGCTGAGCGAGATACTTGCATCAAGCACACTAGAGAGAAGGAGTTGAGGGAGCAAGGAATCGCATCACCTCACCACTGAGTGGTTAACTCTGGTTAGAAACCTTGAGCATGTAAAATGCATCAAAGGTTGCCCATCGGGGCTCATAACCTGTTGAAATGCATAGCCAGGGCGCTGACAGAAGACAGGGCCCTGCTGGTACCAAGGGCAGAAGTAACTGAACTCAGAGTGTTAGCACTTACATTGAGAAGATGATGAGGCTTCGAGATGATGGTGGTTTGAGTGTAAGAAGAATTGAAACTCCTGTTCATTCTCAGACATGGCTGAGAGAACTATATAGTGTACAATGATATTGCTTATCTAATACTTCCTAATACAGTTTGGTAGTTGAGTACGCTACACTTTCAACACATAGGATTGTTGATAGAGTTTGTAGTTGTAGTCTGTAATGTCAGCTGGTTAGATGGTTCATTAGTGTGACCTCTTGCCTGGGCTGCCCCGGCACGAGGAATTGGCAGCTCCTCTGAGTCATTGTCAGACACCTCATGCAATCTGGCATCTATATCAATAAATTCAGCTTGAGAAATAGGTGCACCTAAGGGCAGCGTGCTTCTGGGCCATGGGGAAACATAGGCTGTGCCCCGGGTGTGTTCAAGGGTAGTCTGAAAAGCAGGGTCTAGCAGTACATTATCCACAGTGGGCATGGAAGGGGGTGTGCAACCATGAGCTTGGGCAGGTTTATGCTGAGTATGTTGAGGAGCATGAGTGGGTGCAGTGATACTGAGATCAGGAACCTTTATGTCATTACCCTCTTGAATATACCTTTGGGGAGGATGGCAGATGTGAGGACCACAAATATCAACCCCAGCTTGGATGGGAGAGGGGTCTGAAGAATCTGGAGGGAGCTGAGTAGGAGCTTGGTAACAGGGTGGCATTGCCTGTTGCCATCAGGAAGCACTTGCTTTCATACCATCTTCACTACTCAATCTAGATTAGGAGTATCATTGATTAGGACCCTGCAAGGACAAACAATGGCAAAGCCAGAAACAAACAAACAAACTTCATGGATAAGTGATTGACACTGGATGTAGCAAAAACATGCGATGGATGTACAACAATATCCTGTGAGAAGATGTAAACCACTTTGGCCATACTTGATGTGACTTAAACACGTAAATAACTTTATTCTCAACCCCCACATGGGGTGACATGCTTCTTGGTGGAGCCAGTAGCTCTCTTGGAAGGTTTGGAAGGGGCACCACCAGGCAAGTCAGAGTGAGATTGGTGATGGTTTGAACAGAAGTGCTTCTTGCCTCTGAAAGAATTTTTGAACCATTGCATGTAGTGATCATGAGTGGTGACCATCCTTGTGTTGACAAAGGCAGAGTGGAAATGATCCCATGAGGTGGGAAGAATAATAGGCTGATCAAAAGCCATAGCCCCCTGCATACCACAATACTGGGCAGCTTCCTGACAGAAATGAGTTACATATGTTCTGATTTGAGCGAGACCTCTATCAATCACAGCTTTGATGTGTTCCATATTTCCCTCATCACCAGGAAGTACCTGTTATTCATTAGCCAAGAGGTGATATCAATCAAAATAAAATATACCCCATAAACACTCCAATCCGACTGCTCAATGTTATCAGGATCAATTATGATGGTTGCTCCACCCTTGGGTTTCTTAAGCCAAACGTAGTAGGTGACATGACTGATCCAGGCCCAAGTATGTCCAGCAACAACAATGGGCCCCATAAAGGGTTCATTGGGTTGCTCACCTGGCTGATTATCAGCCAACCCTATGAAATCGTCTATGTTGAGTGGATGCTGATCCTGTCTGAACCTCTACCATGTTCCTGAACCCTCCACAGGAGTATGATATGGGCTTCTCTCATTGATGAGGATGACAGCAACCATGATTACCTTGGGATGAGCAGCAACAAGTCCCCTAACCTTTGTGAACACATCATTGGCAGACTGCACAAAAGCAGCCTTGAGAATGAATGGATTTCTGCAGATCTTTGGATTGGTCAAGGTGCTGACATTCAACATGAGATCGGGGACTGCAGAGATCGATTCCCCTTCAAGGTTGGTATTGGTAGTGGCATAAATATGAATGAGTCATCTGGGGTACTTGGCTTGCTGAAACAGAGTCATGACACTCTGGAACTCAGAGATCGGAGCCTCATGGATAGCGCTTGGCCATTGGACGATAAGAAGACACTGATCTGTCAAGTATGTTAACCTATGGTATGGTTAGCACAATTGAAATCATGCCAGGCACCTAACATGACCTACCTCAGAATTTTGGTCAACTGGAATGACTGTCCCTCAATCATGAAGGCCAGGGTCACAAATTCACTTTGACAGACACTGAAAAATACCTAGTGAGCATTAAAGAGAATTAGTGAACAGTTTAGGCCCTTCAACTCATGACCTATATGGAACTCTTGATCTATGTTGATTTCAAGAGTGGTGACCATATTCTTGACAAGCACTACATAGTACTGATCAACATGGGAAGGGTGAAACAACCAGAGAAGCACAAGCGCTATTGGTTGCTCTAATACTTGAGTAGCAAAGAGAGGACTAGCTTATGTCCAACTGAAGCTTCAATGGGAAGACTCCAAGTGAACTTAACTGGGGATTACCCAGCGTCCACTGGAGGGTTTATATACTGTCTAGCAGTGTATGTACATGTTGTGATTGAATCTATGATCTACTATATATAGACTAATAGTCCTGTGCAGACATAGCCCCGAAGGCAATGCTGGAATGGAAGCAACAGCCTCAAGGCTGTGGGAGAATGGAAGTACTCAGCTGAAGGCACTGCTTGGATGGCTGGCATGGAAGAGAAGCGCTACAGCCTCAAGGCTGTGAGTGGAGATGAAAAGGGGGCATAGGCATAGCCATGCACAGCACGGAAATGAAAAGAAGACTGTGCATGTTGGCAACCGTGTGTTGCGGAGTATGAACTCTATAAAAAGGTAAACATGTGTAAACATGGGGGATCGGATCATGGATCTGAGATAAGATAGGATCAACCAAGGCAGACTAGATGACTGGTACTCATGCTAGCAAGTCTGAGTGGCGTGTAGGCCTGTGGTTGAGACGGGATGTCAAGTCCTTGGATGCAGTTTACTGAGGTGCTTAGGTCATGTGACCTTCAAGGTCAGGTGATCGTTAGGGGTTGAAATGGACCTGTAACAAAGGGAAATACCATGGAAAAACTTATGAGAGAGTTCACCCAGATCATGTGGCTGAGATATATGCTCAGGTGCCAATATTGCCATGTCAGGCCTCACATTCTTTGCCATCTTAAGCTGAAATTACACCAGGGACTGGGGGGAAATATTGTTGCTTCTTTTCTTGGGTGGGCACTGCAGGCTTAAGCTACATCATTCAGTAAACAGATTCCCTACACCGCAATCCTTATTGGAAGACTCTCCAGCAGGTTGTGAGTTGTGTGAGAAGCACAGAGCTGGTGAGGGTGAAGATAGAGAATGGTGGACAAGATGGCATGAAGTGGAGTCCAAGTGGCTCAATGAGTCTTGACCAGGCTGGCAACTCTAGATACCTGGTGAGTCAGTGAGATGCATAGCAGGAATAAAACATACCTTTGTCCCTTGACTGCCTTGACAGTTGGAAGGATAATAAGTAATAGATGGATATGCATAGTCTGAGTAAGTTCCTGACAGCAACTCCATAGTGGCAACTGGAGGGGGAGCTGTGAGCATCTGAGACCACTGGATCCATCTGTATATCACCACTGATACTTAAATTGAGGTCTTCATTTTTGGAAGCCTTTGATAGCTGTGCTGCGACACCATGGTTTGGGTCCATAGTCTATGGGGTACCATCTGAAAGTAGAAATGAACTGCTACAGTGACCCGCATGGGAATGCTGCCAACCATGTGAACAGCATGGCTGCCCTGGTCCTTCTGGCAGACATTGCGGACCTTTGAGCTGTGAGTTCATATTGCTGTACTAACTGCTTCCTGGAGCAGCTGTCATGACCAACACTTTTAATCCCCCTCCCCAGCAGCAGCCCCCACAGTGACTCGTTCTTCAATGGTTTCTAATCAATTCAACCCAGGTTAGGATCTAGTTGTTCCCATTCACATTGATGGTTGGTTCAGAATAAAGGAATTGCTGGGGTCTGGTGGATATGGTATGATTTTCGCCACTCCAAATGTATTCAATTGAGCGTGCACAACAGTCTGAACAATGCCAACTCACAGGGGATGTATACTGAGCCATCAATATTTTCACAAACAAATCATATGCAATCAAACTCAAACTTTGCATAGATGACAAATCCTCAGTGGAGCATGAATATGAGATTCTCAAGGTCCACGGTGGTATCAATGGAATCCCTCATGTTCACTGGTTTGGGAGAGAGGCTGACCTTGACACATTAGTTCTCGAGCTTCTTGGTCCTTCATTGCATGAGCTCATGAAGAAGCACAGAAAGTTCCACATCTATACAGTCATTCATATTGTGGACCAACTTGTAAGTCTATGTTCATAATACTATTTTCATCATTGACAATTCTATAGCTCTCTCGACTTCAGCATATACATGGCTGCAGTTATATTCACACCAATCTTAAACCTCAAAATGTTTTGGTCAGGCTCAACAAGAATGCTCATGTGCTCTTTGTCATTGATTTTGGAGTCACTAAATGTTATTGTAATCCTGCAACTGGGAGCCATATCCCTTTCAACCATGCTCACCGCCTCACTGGCACTCCTGCCTTTGCCTCCATCAACGGCCACCTGGGAGCACGATTGGAACATCATGATGACATCGAATCATTAGCATACCTGCTCATTTTCTTTTTATGGGGCTTGCTACCTTGGTTAGCTAATCACAATGCAAAACAGTCAATACTTGAACTCAAGAGGAGAATGCCTGTTGAAGAGCTATGTGGTGGCCTGCCTTGGGGGTTCACAACCCTTCTCACCTACTCATGGACACTCTTTCTTCGAGGAGCTGGACTATGATTATATGCATTCATTATTATCCTCTTGCACTCTACTGCCCACTTCTGATTCATCAGACAGAGCTGCTGCCATTGCACACAATCTTAGCATTGGCATCCCCATGGACTGTCCAACATGTGCCTCACCCACCATGCCTGCCCTCTGTACACCACTTTGTTCACTGTCACCACTGGCCACCTTACTTCCTTGCACAAAGACAGCGTGAACACACCAGTGGTTGGTCTAAAATCATGGGGTCACATGCAGTCCCTTACAACACCACTCAAGGAGCCAGCCTCAGTAAATGGGCGAAGATAAGTAACCCTCCCAATCCTTTTGAGCCCCATTCCTCAAAGCAAATCATGTCAAGCCTTCACTTGGGTTGTCACCATGTGGCCATTATTTAAGATGTATTTTCATTGTCGTCCTGTAGTAGTAGTAGTAGCGCTAGCAGCTAGCCTGTATGACCCCCATTTTATTTTGTTGTACCATAATATGAGGTTAGTATATTCTTTGATTGTACTCTGCCCCTGCCTTGTCTTTCCCCCAGCAGTGACAACGACATCACAACTGCTCACACCATGTCACACCTCTGCCAGCCTGCATGTGGCATGCCTGCCTGTGCCTTAAATAGCTTTTAGTAGTCAATCCGTTGTGGGTGATAAAGATCAGGTGGGTGTGAGGTAGGGTGAGTATGTTCATCCCTGGGATTCTGGAAGTTAGGTTGGGTGATGAAAAGGGTTTGCTTAGACTGTCTGCAGCGCTGGAAAGAGGTCCGGAGGACTAGGAAGAAGAGGATGGCTGAAAACCAAAATTCCGGACTAGGAGGAGGGAATTATATTCTGGATGAGAATGAGGTCTGGAGGACAACTCTGCTGATGCGAAGGGACTCAGAGATGATAGAGAAGAGTGCACGAATTGATTCTCTTTTTTTTTTGTTCTGGAAATACCAGTACAGAATTTATAGTCCAGGTATACCAAAGATTGTAACCAAGGAAGTGACAGGTACATGTGGTACATGCCTAAACACATTGGAAAGTGTTCCGAATGTCAATGGTAAGTATAAATACATATGTACAAACAAGATAAGGTAAATCTGAAATGAAATAGAGGTTTTCTGGATCAAAATGAAGGTTTTCCAGAGTGGATAAGTGATTTCTGGAGCAGATAAAGTGATTTCTGGCCTGGATGAAGTGTTTTGAAGTCTGGAAAAGTATAGGATCACTTCTGAACAGAAGGAACTGGACATAGGACATTTTTGGAATACCTAGAACACTAGAAAATAGGGGTTTATGAACATAGAGAGTGATGGCTCTCTACATCATGCTCCAGCTACATTGACCAAGTCAGATCAGGTGATGCTGGATTGAAATACATACCTGGTGCATTGTCTGGAACTGTCTGAGGTTTCTTCATCTGGTCCACATCATTTTCTTCATCCTCGCTTTCATAGATGATTTGATGCTTGGCCATTGTCTGAATGGGAAGAGAACAAAGTGCTGCATAGCAATTTTTACCATTTTATTCTGCAAGTACAGGCAACAAACAGAAGATAGAACATGTCAAGTGTGTTCATTACATAATATGAGGTGAATGTTGTTATATCTAGGGAGGCCAGTTTATTCATTGTTATTGGGGGCTAGGGGGTACAAAGTGGGTTGGTACAAAATAGCTCACTCCCTTCACAGCAACATCACTTTTAGAGTTGATTGTGCAATATATACACCAAAAGGCATCATTTGCTACCACAGGGTCAATGGATCATCACACACAAGAAAATGGTGCATGTGTGCTGAAACAACCGAAGAAGCATAAACACTATAGGTTGCTCTGAGACTTTGAAAGAGTAGATAGGACTAGCTTATGTCCAACTGAAGCTTCTAAGGGAAGACTCCAAGTGAACTTAACTGGGGATTACCCAGCACTCACTGGAGGGTTTATATACTGCTCAGCAGTGTATGTACATGTTTGGATCGAATCTATGATCTACTATATATAGACTAATTGTCCTATGCAGACATAGCCCTAAAGGCAATGCTGGACTGCCTCAAGGCAGTGGGAGAATGGAAGCGTACAGCCATGGGGCATAGCCTGCTGTGGCTGGAATGGAAGAGAAGTGCTACAGCCTCAAGGCTGTGAGCAGAAATGAAAGGAAGCATAAACATAGCCATGCACAGCACAGAAATGAAGAGAAGACTGTTACGATTTACCCTGACCTTCGTACTTTCGTCCCTTCGCCCTAGTTACCACCTTCCTCTTTCTTTGGACTTATCTCTCCAGAGCTATTCTCTTACATAGCTTCGTGATCCGATCTCCCCACGTAGATACTATTGTTTCCTTCGCTTCGCTTCTATGGCACTGCCTTCCGCAGTAACCTTCTTCATTCCCGACCACCGCCTTTATCTTTCCATAGCCTTACCCTTGTGTTTCCTTTTATAACCTTGTCCCCTTGAACTACTTAAACTTGAGTACTCGCTCCTGTACTCCCTAAGCTAGTTCTCCTCGATTCTCATCTCGAGTCTCCATCCAATACATCTTGTTCCCGCTCCCTAGCTTCGCCCCAAAAGGACCTTCGACCACCTGATACCACAGGGAGTAACCTTCGATCCTCAAGCAACCTTAGAACCATCCTTCACCACAGTTGAAGGGGAAACGCCCGCAGTGTGAATACTTCGTCCACAGCTCTTCGAGGATACACTCGTCCTTACCCAGGCCAAGTGTAACAAAGACTGTGCATGAGGCAACCATGTGTTGCTGAGTTCTAACTCTATAAAAAGGTAAACATGTGTAAACATAGGGGATCGGATCGCTGGTCCGAGATAAGATAAGATAAGCCAACCAAAGCTTAGCCAACTGGTACTTGTGCTTGCAAGTCTAAGTGGTGGTAGATGCTATTGGTTGACGTGGGACTTCAAGTCCTTGGCTGCAGTTTAGCGATGTGCTTAGGTCATGTGACCGTCGAGGTCAGGTGACTGTTAGGGGTTAAAAGTGGACCTGTAACATGTGTGCAATGGCACACAAGTCATTGACTGACACATTGTGGGTGATAAAAGTTATGTGTGAAACAACCCAAAGCCTAGGGGGTGGACGTAGCCCCTGAGTCGTTGATGGCTAGATCTACGTAGCGTGCTTGAGCGTATCTACCGTCTAGGTAGAGGAGTGCTTGTGGATGATAGGGGTCGTCCCGATTAGGGTGAACCCGCGTAGATAGTGACTTATGAGTCAAGGGTCGTCTCGAGATGAGTAGACCCGTAGGCTCGCCTGAAGCTTTTGGGGAAGACTTCAAGGTGAACTAGACTGGAGGACGTCCAGCTAGTCGCCTTGCTTTA
>JBBPLR010000851.1:0-12256 GCA_038089915.1 Sutorius australiensis
CGCGAACGAGAAATTATTTACCTCGAATAATAGGATCAGGGGACTGTTCTAGCTTCAGGAGCATGTCCTTATATGCATCAATAGCTTCATCGTAACGGCGATCCCCCAGTAGAGCTGCGTGCCTTCTTTCGTAACCACGCGGAGACGACGGGTCGAGCTTAATGACCTGGGATCGTATTGACTACCTGGCCCCATACCAGATTAGGATACACATACCGCATCTGCATCCTCAAGGGATTCTACCCATGATCGCATCCCGGCCCAAGCCTTGCTTCGCTTCGTCAAAAGATATGTCGACGAAGGATCAAGAGACAATGCTGTAGTGTAAAGGTCAACAGCTTCTCGAAACGAAGCAGAGTTCAAGGCGGTGTCTCCGCGTCGTTGCAATATCTCGAGGCAACATATTTTGAAGTCTGGCATTTCGTGTCAGAAGGGCCGTGGGACACAAAGCAGCCTTACTAGCAGTCCACTTGGTGATGTCAGTAGACTTTGTCTCATTATTGATAGAACTTGTCGCTGTGTCGTCATACTGGCCATCGATGTCACCTGCGTCTTCTTCTATCTCGCTCTCCAACCATTGGAAGCACTCGACTGCTTCCAAGACCCGACCATCCTTTTCAAGGGTATCACAGATTACCTGGTAAATGAGAAAACGCGGAAGATTAAACTAATCCGAACAGACCGTCAACACCCGACTTCAGAATATCATGTTGAACCTACCTTGGCCGCAGCAGCCAATGCTTCGTTCGCTGATCTATGAGTCAATACTGTGCTTGCCCACTTGACTAGTAGAGTGTTCCGGATTGGCGGACTGAGCAGCAACGCTGTAGAGTAAGCTGCAACAGCTTCATCCTGTTTTTCGGTGCTCGACGCCTGATCCCCGATTACCTCCAGGGCCGATATGCATTGATCCTTGAATTCTAACGGCGGAGGTTGAATACTGCATCCCGGTGCGAGAATCCCGAAACTCACCGACAATCCAGTCCGCCATGAGCCTGTCGGCTGAGGCCTCCTCGCTTATGGCGTTGGTGAAGGCTAAAAGGGACATGGTCGCTTCGATGATGCGACCCTTAGCATACAGGGTTTCACATTCGTACTTCTTATCGCGTGCACGAAGGGCCTGGGCGAAACTATCTGCTGTGCGCAGGGAGTTTGAGAGTTGACCACTAAGTCGACTGACGGCTTCTTCGAGAGATGCAATTTGGCTGTCTGATGAACGACGATGTCATCGACATGGAAGCCAGAGGGTTAATCAACGCACTTGAGCTATCCTGCTGCGCACGAAGCGTCTCGTTGGCTTTGTTCAGGCTATCTGCTTGGCTTTGGCAGTCCAAGAGTTGGGCGCGGAGGTCCTGAACGGTCTTCTCGAGACGTGCATTGTAGTTTTCTGATGAGGGGGTTAGCAACGAAGGCAGGCCATCGGGAAACTGTGACACGGACTCGAAGTTTCTTCCTGCGCGCGAAGCGATTCCACCGTCTGTTCGAGGTTCGTCTTTTCCACTTCCATGTCATGGATCCACTCCGAGAAAATCTGTGACAGTAAATGATGTGTTTTTAATTAAGAAACAATGTCGCATAGTAAGATTTCACTATATGTTGTACTTACGCTGTCGGAATAGTGTGAGGGAAGGACATCGCACAGACTCCAAATGGTGATTGTCTTTCCCCCACCTATCACAAGGTCATGATTTGCCGAGAGAGCCAATGAACAGACGGAAGCTGTATGTTGGATGACTGAGCCAATTTGCTTTTGCGTTATAGTGTCCCAGAATGATACGGATGAGTTCGCGGAAACTGCGATAAACGTGCCGTTGCACGACAGAGCGACGCATGTGGGTTCGTTGTTACTATGGATGCGCCATGGAGAACGCCGTGGCCCTGTCGAGACATCCAACGTATTGATATTGCAGTCGCCAGATAGCACAAAGAGTTGCCTCCCGTTACTCTTCCAAGCGAGAGATTGGTTGAACGAGGAGTTGACCTTGATTGGAGCGTCGACAAGAAGGCGCCCGTCCTGACCATCATAGATCCGAACAGAGTTTAGCGTAGCAGTAGCGAGGTAGTGCCCATCGGGTGAGTACTTGACCGCGACAACGGCGCTGTCGTGGTTCAAGGTGGCGCCGGCGAGCAGTTGCTCACCAGTCGACCGTGACCAAACGCTGGCGGTCCGGTCGAACGACCCGCTCGCAATTTTTGACCCATCCGGAGAGATGTCGACCGCCGACACCCAGACCTTGTGCCCTTTGAACGCGGTTACCATTTCGTGGCTCTCTGCATTCCATACCATCACCCGGCCACCATCCGTCCCGCCTACGACCCACTTTCGGTCTCGCGAGACTGCAATGTTGTAAACAGTGCTTCCCGCATCCATTGGCGCCGCCGCCTCCCTGGCTTTGCCGTCATCCACTCGCCAATGTCGAATCTTCCCTTCGCCACCACCGCTCACGAAGTCCTTGCCGTTCATCAGGAACGCAACTGAATTTACATTGCCCCGACCGTCGATGTCGAGTAATTTGGCCTGTGGTTGTTGAGCGGCGCTAGAGGGACTAAGTTCAACTGGATCTTGAACTTGAACTCGGTGAGTATCATACGTGCTTTCAAACGTTCCGTGTGCTCACCATTCCCTTCCTTGCGGTTTTTCTTCAGAAACATGCTCAGGCTCGGACGGGTAACGAGGAAATGGGAGAGACCATGCGTTGGCGCCTAACCATGGTACGCTCTCTCCTGGCATACACGTGCCTTAGGCTTCTTCGGGGTCACTGAGCGAGTTCATCCATAAGTGTCTCTGGGCGCTCCTCGCGTCACTCGTATCCTCGCCCGTTGATATCATCCGAGTGCTGTGGGGAAGAAAATCAGATCAAAGCCAACGTAAATGGCAAGCACCGGCGTCGACGAGAAGTTCCATCGAACACTAACCCGTTCCGGTTACAATGAAGACCGCCCTATAAGATGGTATACATGACAGAAATCTACACACAACATCAAGACATTCGACTCCGCGATAATAGGCACAAGAGGCGGCTCCAGAAGCAACTAGGTATGAACTCTCAAGATGATATGGTGATTACTATAAGATATCCACCGCGCGGATATAACGTGGCGGAACGTCGTCGAGCAGCTGCACGACCATGGACTGATTGGATGCGACGCGTTCGAATTCGTTATGGCCGACAGGAACGAGCGCAGCGCCAAAAGGTTGCCTGAGACGTGCAAAAGATTGCAATGCTCTGGTAAGCCTGTCTTCTGAAGGGACGATGGTGGACAATGCACAGGGTGAAAGCACATCAGAGACGCCGTTCCCGTTATCGTCGTCAGGTGATGAGAGATTCAGTATCGTCATCTACCTTTCCTTCGGAGAGAAGGATATGGTCCAGGAGGCGCTTGCGCCGAGGGTGCACGAGCGTCAGACTGTCCAGGCTAGGTCGTCTTGATCCCGATGTTCCCTATCGCGGATACCGTGGCACGATAAACACGATGAAGGCCCCTGCGCGAGATTACCGATCCTCTCAGCGGATATGTGATCCAGGATAAAGTCAGGCGGCGACTGTCAAGGCGTGGAGACGGGAGAACGGCGACTTAATCAAATAGCATTGGCATGGCCAAGTCGAGATATGAGGGTTTCCGTAGTTCGGCAACCAATATGTGCACCTTGCGTCTTCGATCGGCGATGGAATGTACGACGATACTGGCTCGCTAACACACTGATATCCGCAGGAAGGGAGCTATCGTACTCAGATGTGTCCAAGCTAGAATAGAAATGTCACCTGGCCGAGTCAGGACCTCAGTGTAACAGGCGACCGAGAGCCCACTGTTGCCCTTCCCCATAATTGATTTGGATGGAGATGTCAAATATGCCAGTATGTGAGTAGGCGATATCCCCTGGCCTTATGGCAACGCGCGTCGCGGCGAGGCGAAGTTTCTGCCGTACGTTTTCAGATCCAGGCCGAAGGGCGCGCAAAACTCGTACGTCAACCCCGGTTGCGGCCACCGTCTCGTCCATGATCACGAACGATTCCTTGTGGTTATACCCTTTCTCGTCAGAGGTAAGGCCTCCAATCCTCAGTGTATAAGCGTATAACTTTAGACGCAGGAACTCTTGCAATGTCCATGCACGAGTGTTCCACAGGCACTTGACGAGAGCTCCGCGTCAGCTCGCACACCCTCTAGGTAAACGATTATAAGGGCAGCTTCGTGGTACCATTGAAACATGGAGGCCCCGGAGCACCATCTGTTCCGTTGATGCAACACGTGTCGGACCATGGCCAGCCCAACCCAGCCCCTTGCGCTTTCGTATACAACATCACCAACTTTGAAACCGCGGATGATTCTGCAAGTCTACGGTTGTGGGTTAATTCATGGAGAACGTCATGGAATAGTGGTTCAGGTCCTTCCCAAGTATGGGAGAACGTAGCATATCGGAAACATCGTCGAACGATCTGCATGATGCGAGAGCCGACGAGTTCTGTTATGAGGGATGCAACGAGCTTCTTGAATGTTACATTGGCTTCAAATACATCCAAACGTTTTTTTCTTGTCGCAAAGATGTCCAGTTCCTGTGTGAGTGAGGACGAGCGGAGCATCTCGCCCTGCCCGTTTGACAGAGTTGCAGATTACCGCAATCGACCCCGATTGGCTCCCACAATCGCTCCGCAATTCTGCAAACCAAGATCATTAAACGATGTTTACGTGCGAGCGAAAAAAAAGCCTTACCTCGAGTGATGGTATCCGGAGATTGTCCCAACCTGAGAAGCATATTCTCATACGTTTCGATAGCTTCATCATGATGGTGAGCACCGAGTAATGCCGCGCGCCTTCTTTCGCAGGCACGTGGACATGACGAATCGAATTTGATGGCCTGAGATCGTATGAACTATCTGTTGCAGCGTAAATCTGGATACACACCCCATCACCATCCTCCAGTGATTCTTTCCACGCTCTCATCCCAGCTCTCCACTTGCTCTGCCTCATCTCCGACAATCTCCAGCGCCGAAAGACGTTTGCTCCTAAATTCTAGTGAAAATGAATACATAATCTTGGTGTATGATGCCAAAACGTACTAGCAAGCCAGTCCGTTATCAACTTGTGACCTCGCCGAACGTGCCGGTCAAGGCAAGAGGAGAGAGCAAGCACCAATTACACGTCCCTCGACATACAAAGTTTCGCATCGATGTTTCTGTTCGTGAACGCGAAGGAGTCGGGCGAAGCTGTCAGCTCTATGCTGGGACTTGAAGAGTTGGTCGCGAAGTTGTCCAGTGGTTTCCTCGAGACGCACAGTTTCGCTGTCTAATGAGTGGCGACGTTAGCTACATACGAACCGTGTCAAGTAGACGATCTGTTTTTGTGTGGCAGCGTCCCAGAACGAAACGGATGACTCGGAGTTTGCGGAAGCCGCGATGACACGCGCCATTGCTCGCCAGAACGACGTACTCGGGTTCATAGAACACGTCAAGACAGAGGATTTCGCGTTACAGGATAATACGAAGAGTTGCTTGCCGTCTTTGGCCCATGCGAGGGATTGTGACTAGTTGACTTTGGTTGGGAAGTTGACGAGGCGACCATCCCGTGTCGTAAATTCGAATAGAATCTTTCCACGTCGTGGCGGTGGCATCGAAGCGTCCGTCGGGTGATAACTTGACACGGCTGCCGTGTTTCAGGGGACCGAGGAATTGCTGGCCAGTCGAGAGCGACCAGATGCTGGCAGTCATGCCGTTCGATCCGCTCGCAATCCTTGTCCCGTCCAGAGAGGGATCCACTGTCCACACCTCATCTCGTGTGCCTTGAACGACCTCACCTTTTTGTGGCTGTCTGCATCCAGCACCACGTACCAGATCGCCGCCGTCCGTCCCAGCCGCGACCCACTATGACACTGCGATGCCATCAACTGTATTCCCTGCATTGATTGGCTTCCCCTCCTCACCCTTCTACACGCCAACGTCGAAGCTTTCCTTCCTTACCACCACCCACGACCAGCTTCCCACTAACGAGGAAGGTGACCGACAGTATTCCCCCTCAACTGCCCATCCCGGCTGGTTTGTTTTTGTCGTTGGCGAGGGAGCTGAGGCGGTCAGATTTGGGCGAGGGCAATAATGCGACCAATGCCCCCAGCTGATCTGACAGTGACAGGAGTGATGCATTTGGCGATCGACATGGCCAGGGACGCGATTCACGCGAAGGCAATAGTTCTACAGCGTTCCATGACTGCCTCGCTTTGTTTGATGGACCTGTCTGTTGTTGCAGGTGCAGGTGCAGGTACGGGTACGGAGTGTCCACACCCATACCCGTACATGATTGCTCGCGCCTGTGGAGGAAGTTAGCCAACTACGGCATTTGCTTATCTGTGGGCGGTGATTAAATAAGAGGCACGTGACTCTCTGTGATTGACATGTCAGCGCGCCAACAAGTATACGAACATCGCAAATAGATGAAACATCTCTGACTATCTCCCTCACTGTATCCACCATGTGGGCCTTTATAGGCGTCCCGGAAACCAGGGTTCCAATTAGTGGCACGACGTTTGCATCGTATATCCTGCCTCCGTTGGTCCTTTACTTCACGATGGCAATATTGGCCATTAAGCCAGGGACTCGCATTCTCCGAGCAGTTTGCTGGCATATTCTTGCATTGCTGGCATTGCGCACAGCAGTTTCTGTCGATATCTTACCCAGCAACTTGAACCGAAAATGCCATAACGATATCGCGGTGAGCGACCCTTTCAAACATTCCTTCTTCAGGGCGCACGGCACCGCACAGAAGGCTCACAGAGACTTTAACCAGAGTATGATGTTGATTCTCGTTATTCGTGCGCTGTACTGGGCGATGGTAAAGGAGCCCCTTGTCAGGCATCTCCGCCCTGCGAAGAGCACCCCATCAACTCTCGTGGACGCCATCGACCTTGCCTTGGCATTCCGTGGTTATGGCTGGGACTGGTCGCGCGGACTGTACGTTCCACGCGAAACTCGTCCAGCCGGTCGGACTGCATTCGTTTCCTACGTAGCAGTGTCCGCAGCTATTCATGCCCTTATTTTTGGTATTCTTCATCGGGCGATCCGATCCTTCTCCCCAGCGGGCCTCGGCTCCATCCCGGGAGCATCTATATTCGACAAATTTCTACCTTTCCACCTGCGATACTTCCGATCATGTATCATCGCCCTCATCGGCTGTCTCGCAACCTACAGCTTTCTCCAGATGCTCTATGATTCATGCACCGTGGCGGGGGTTCTCGTCCTAGGGCAGGACCCCACTCAATGGCCCCCCGCCTTCGATTCCCCATGGCGCTCTACCTCGATATCCCAGTTCTGGGCGTGCAGATGGCACCAGTGGTACCGTCACATGTTCCTCGTCATGGGTGGTTATCCACTTTCCTTCATCTTTGGTCGCAGGGGTCTCGTTATCGGGGCGTTTCTTGGCTCTGCAGTGCACCACCATGTGGCGCTAAACTCTTTCGATCCTACGAATGAACTCTGGAGGATGGTGGTTGGATTCGGGATGATGGCTGTTGGAATCTACGTCGAACGGGCATTTAGGAGGCTGACGGGGCGGAGGGTATGTGGGCTAGCAGGATGGGTATGGGCAATGAGCTGGATTCTCGTGTGGGGGAACCTGATCATTGACGGTTTTGTGAGAGCTGGGATGTTCAGGTCCCCCACGATTATAGACGTCGTGCCGCCCTTGCGAGCGACGGTGGAACGACTCGTGATGGATCTCGATACCTGGTTTCATGCGATACCATCCTGAACGACCATTCCTTTGTGCTTCGCCTTGCTTGTGCTCTTCCCCCCATTTTTTGTCCATGGGGCTTTGCCCCTTGTTGGACAGCATGTGCGGGGGTTCGCCGAGTAGGGGCGGGCGACGGATATAAGTGATGGAGTGGAGCTCGCCCCCCTATCCCTCTTTTTTCTGGTATCTCGCAGTCGGTCGCTTCATATTTCTCGGGTCGCATCGCTTTTTGGACGTGTATCAATTCGTCGTACACCCTGTACAAGATATTTATGCGGCGTTCTGTAGGGTAGATCCTCTCGTTCGTCGTGCTGTGTGTAAAACACCATGGGCTTTCCCCTTGTCGCAGCTATGTTCATTGGATTAGCAGTATCCAGAACGATCGTCGTAAGTACTTTGTGAATGCATCCGCCTCATTGCAATCATTACGTGTCGGTAGGTCAAGTGAACTCTCCGAACCCTTGATTGACCCTCCTGGGATAATGTATCCCCTGCTGTGGCTCATCCCTACTGTTACGGATCCTTCGATTATCACGCTACCCCATGGGAGAAGCCATATCATCGTCCAAATCCACCCGACTACGCCACCCACCTTCCTTCCTGTAACCCGCTGAGACACTCACTCGGTGAGAATTCCTAGAGCCATCATCCCGAACCCAACTAACATCCACCAAAGTTCTTCCCCGCTATTGAGTGAATGATGGTTAGTTGCTGATGAATGAAAAGCCCGATGACTACGCCCGCACGATCAAAGATAGGGAGAGGGGATAGCAACCAAGGGACCGTGTGACGCCCGGAAGTCACCGAGCGATGTCGCGCACCGTGGAGTTTCGAATGCAGATGGCCACTAGACGGGGCTCCATCGAAGGACAAGAGTACCAAGGGTGGGTGTTACACAGGTCGTAAACGTCCGCATGGCAGAGTAGAGTCCGAAAACAGCACAGGTTGGTTTGAGAGTGTTGCCGTAAGAAAGGGAGGGATTTATCATGAATAGAAACACTCCCAGATCCCTCTCCGAGTCTCCCCAGGGTGAATGGCAGGATTCGAGGGATATGCGCAATAAATGTTGTTGTAGCTCCCCCAACGCGTTTCACGTGGAATGTACATTCTGCGGCGTGATGTCTCCCAACCAGAGTCGCGAGGGTCTGTGGCGAGGTCAGATGCATCCATGCTTGGTTGACAGATCAAAATATAGGAAGCGCTTGAGCGGGTGCATGAAGAGTCCCCTGGATATTCTGGGTCATTAGCTTCCACAATCGCTCCGCAATTCTGCAAACCAAGATCATTAGACGATGTTTCCATGCGAGCGAAGAAAAATGCCTTACCTCGAGTGGTAGTATCCGGAGATTGCCCCAACCTAAGAAGCATATTCTCATACGCGTCGTCGTCGATAGCCTCATCATGATGGTGAGCACCGAGTAATGCTGCGCGCCTTCTTTCGCAGGCACGTAGACATGACGAATCGAGTTTGATGGCCTGAGATCGTATGAACTATCTGTTGCAGCGTAAATCTGGATACACACCCCGTCACCATCCTCCAGTGATTCTTTCCATGCTCTCATCCCAGCTCTTCCCTTGCTCCGCTTGATCAAGAGGTTTATCGGGGGAGGATCGAGGGACAAGGCTCTTGTATAGTGGACCACAGCATCTTGGTACAAAGATGCGTCCAGGGCAGCATCCCCTTGCCGTTCCGATGCTTCGGTGTTTTCTCAGTACTCGATGCCTCATCTCCGACCATCTCCAGCGCCGAAAGACGTTTGCTCTTAAATTCTAGTGAAAATGAATACATAATCTTGATGTATGATCCCAAAATGTACTAGCAAGCCAGTCCGTTATCAACTTGTGACCTCGCCGAACGTGCCGGTCAAGGCAAGAGGAGAGAGCATGCACCAGTTACACGTCCCTCGACATACAAAGTTTCGCATCGATGCTTCTGTTCGTGAGCGCGAAGGAGTCAGGCGAAGCTGTCAGCTCTATGCTGGGACTTGAAGAGCTGGTCGCGAAGTTGTCCAGTGGTTTCCTCGAGACGCACAGTTTCGCTGTCTAATGAGTGGTGACGTTAGCTACATACGAACCGTGTCAAGTAGACGATCTGCTTTTGTGTGGCAGTGCCCCAGAACGAAACAGATGAGTTTGCGGATGCCGCTATGATACACGCCGTTGCTCGCCAGGACGATGTACTACTTGGGTTCATAGTTGCTATGGATGGACCATCGATAGTGCATCGTCCCAGCGAACACGTCGAGACAGTGTATTTCGCGTTATAAGATAATACGAAGAGTTGCTTGCCGTCTTTGGCCCATGCAAGGGATTGTGACTAGTTGACTTTGGTTGGGAAGTTGACGAGGCGACTATCCCGAGTGTCGTAAACTCGAATAGAACCTTTCCACGCCATGATGGTGGCAATGAAGCGTCCGTCGGGTGAGAACTTGACACGGTTGCCGTGTTTCAGGGGACCGAGTTGCTGGCAGTCATGCCGTTCGATCCACTCGCAATCCCTGTCCCGTCCAGAGAGATATCCGCTGTCCACACCTCACTTTCGTGTGCCTCGAACGACCTCACCTTTTTGTGGCTGTCCGCATCCGGCACCACGTACCAGATCGCCACCGTCCGTCCCAGCCGCGACCCACTATGACACTGCGATGCCATCAACTGTATTCCCTGCATTGATTGGCTTCCCCTCCTCACCCTTCTACACGCCAACGTCGAAGCTTTCCTTTTTTACCACCACCCACGACAAGCTTCCCACTAACGAGGAAGGCGACCGACAGTATTCCCCCTCAACCGTCCATCCCGGTTTGTTTGTTTTTGTCGTTGGCGAGGGAGCTGAGGCGATCACATTTGGGCGAGGGCAATAATGCGACCAATCCCTCCAGCTGATCTGACAGTGACAGGAATGATGCATTTGGCAATCGACATGGCCCGGGATGCGATTCACGCGAAGGTAATAGTTCTATAGTATACATGACTGCCTCGCTTTGTTTTGTTTGATGGATCTATCTGTCGTTGCAGGTGCAGATGCAGGTACGGAGTGCTCATACCCATACCCGTACGTTGTCCGCGCCCATGACCTGTGGGGGTTAGCCAGCTACGGCATTTGCCTATCTGTCAATATTCAATCTTGTGCGTGGTGATAAGGGGCACGTGACTCTCCGAGATTGACGTGCCGCGCCAATTAGTATATGAACATCGCAGATGGATGAAATATCTTTAACTTTCTCCCTCACTGCATCCACCATGTGGGCTTTTATAGGCGTCCCGGAAACCAAAGTTCCAATTAGCGGCACGACGTTTGCATCGTATATCCTGCCTCCATTGGTCATTTACTTCACGATGGCAATATTGGCCATTAAGCCAGGGACTCGCATTCTCCGAGTAGTTTGCTGGCCCGTTCTCGCATTGCTGGCATTGCGCACAACAGTTTCTGTCGATATCTTACCCAGAAACGTTAACCGAAAACTCCATAACGATTTTGCGGTGAGCGACCCTTTCAAACACTCCTTCAGGGCGCACGGCACCGCACGGAAGGCTCACGGAGACTTTCGGAATATCAGATCACGATGTTGGTTCTCGTTACCCGTGCGCTGTACTGGGAGATGGCAAAGGAGCCCCTTGTCAGGCATCTCCGCCCTGCGAAGAGCACCCCATCAACTCTCGTGGACGCCATCGACCTTGCCTTGGCATTCCGTGGTTATGGCTGGGACTGGTCGCACGGACTGTACGTCCCACGCGAAACTCGTCCAGCCGGTCGGACTGCATTCGTTTCCTACGTAGCAGTGTCCGCAGTTATTCATGCCATTATTTTTGGTATTCTTCATCGGGCGATCCGATCCTTCTCCCCAGCGGGCCTCGGCTCCGTCTCGGGAGCATCTATATTCGACGAATTTCTGCCTTTCCATTTGCGATACTTCCGATCATGCATCATCGCCCTCATCGGCTGTCTCGCAACCTACAGCTTCCTCCAGATGCTCTATGATTCATGCACCGTGGTGGGGGTTCTCATCCTAGGGCAGGACCCCGCTCAATGGCCCCCTGGCTTCGATTCCCCGTGGCGTTCTACCTCGATATCCCAGTTCTGGGCGTACAGATGGCACCAGTGGTGCCGTCACATGTTCCTCGTCATGGGTGGTTATCCACTTTCCTTCATCTTTGGTCACGCAGGTCTCGTTATCGGGGCATTTCTTGGCTCTGCAGTGCACCACCACGTGGCGCTAAACTCGTTCGATCCTACGAGTGAACTCTGGAGGATGGTGGTTGGATTCGGGATGATGGCTGTCGGAATCTTCGTCGAACAGGCGTTTAGAAGGCTGACGGGGCGGAGGGTATGTGGGCTAGCAGGATGGGTATGGGCAATGAGCTGGATTCTCGTGTGGGGGAACCTGATCATTGACGGTTTTGTGAGAGCTGGGATGCTCAGGTCCCCCACGATTATAGACGTCGTGCCGCCCTTGCGAGCGACGGTGGAACGACTCGTGATGGATCTCGATACCTGGTTTCATGCGATACCATCCTGAACGACCATTCCTTTGTGCTTCGCCTT
>JBBPLR010000852.1:0-12245 GCA_038089915.1 Sutorius australiensis
CACAAACATACCACAAACATACCACAAACATACCACAAACATACCACAAACATACCACAAACATACCACAAACATACCACAAACATACCACAAACATACCACAAACATACCACAAACATACCTCCTATACCTTTGCATATGCTTTCAAACTACTCTCAAAGTGTATCAAAATCATAGGAAAAGCTATACCAAAAGTGTACCAAACAATTTGCTGACACTACGAACCCATCACAAACATATTATGAACATACCATGAACATGCCATTTTTTCAAACTTTTTCTACACCTTTGCCTATGCTTCAAAACTAGTACAACACTCTGCTCACCCTTGCAGCTTAACAGATCACATAGAAGTCTACAGCAATGTTCCCAACTGGCTAGATCTGGATATAGTGCTAAACAGATTGTTATCCTAGGAAAGTTCACAATCTGGACAGACTAGGCTAGGCTAGACACAATGCCAGATAGATAATTGTCTATTGGTCACAATTGTAAGGACACACTTCATTGTACACACTCTGACAGAATAATTACAGGAAAGTATACTACCTACAACCTATATGAAAAAAGTGTAGCAAAGAATATGGTGATCAGAGTGTAGCCAAAGTGTATATAAAGTGTAGTGTAGTAAACAGTTGGATTAACAAAGTGTAGTCAAAGTCTAGACAAAACATAGTAAGCAATCATGGAAAGAAGGTCTAGCAATTGTCATGCATTTTTGATAATCAAAGTGTAGTCAAGTCTAGACAAAAGAAAGTCTAACAACTGTGGCGCATTTTTGGTAATCAGAGGTCTAGACAAAACATAGTAAGCAATCATGGAAAAGAAAGTCTAGCAATTGTGGTGCATTTTTGGTAATTAAAGTGTAGGAAAAGTATAGTAACCCATCCTTCCTCCATATAAGGCCCAGCCATTTGTTTGGTCATGCTTGCCATGGTGCACAAGAGGCATGAGTTTTAGTGTCCACTAAGTTGTATTTTTGGCATTTATATGGTCATTTTGGAATTAAGTTTCTAATTTGTTTTTTTATTTCTAAGATCTCTTTATCTCATAAAATAGAAGGCATCTGTGGGATCATTTTGCACCACCTATCTTGAAAATTGGTGGTTGGAATCCTGAGATATGAAGAAAACAAGTTTGTATCACAGCATATTGGAGTATAGATGAAAGATCATCTAAAAAAATAGCAGGGGCTTTGTGGACATCTCCAGTGGATTCAAAGGGTTGAGAAACACTGGGAAAACAAGTTTCAGGCAGCACACACATGTTCCTGATTTAATATGGAGTGATCGAGAAATTATTGAAGCAAGGAGGGGGATGTGGGCATAGAGCCCCACAAAAAAATCGCAGGGTCTAGAAAATGTTACCAGTGGATTTGGAAAGTAAACCAATCCCAGGAAACATTTTTCCAGATCACAGTCTTGTGTTCCTGAATTAATTTGGAGTGATCAAGAATTTGTCAAAAAGGGGAGAAGGTGGGGGTGTAGAGCCCTGCAAAAAATTTGCAGTCTAGCAAATGTTACCAGTGGATTTAGAGGGCTGATAAACACTGGGAAAACAAGTTTCAGGCAGCACAAATGTGTTCCTGAATTAATATGGAGTGATTAAGAAATTGTTGAGAAGAGGAGAGGATGGGGGCATAGAGCCCCACAAAAAATTCGCAGGGTCTAGCAAATGTTACCAGTGGATTTAGAAGGTAATAGAACCCCAGGAACCATGTTTCTATGTCATGAACATGTGTTCCTGAATTAATTTGGAGCAATCAAGAAATTGTCAAGAAAAGGAGAAGGTGGAGGTGTAGAGCCCCACAAAAAAATCGCAGGATCTAGAAAATGTTATCAGTGGATTTGGAAGGTAAACAAACCCCAGGAAACATGTTTTCAGGTCACAGTCATGTGATCCTGAATTAATATGGAGTGATCAAAAAATAGTCAAGTAGGGGAGAGGGTGTGGGTATAGAGCCTCACAAAAATTCGCAGGGTCTAGCAGATGTTACCAGTGGATTTGGAAGGTAAACGAACCCCAGGAAACATGTTTCCAGGTCACAGTCATATGTTCCTGAATTAATTAGGAGTGATCAAAAAATTGTTGAAGCATGGAGGAAGATTGGGCATAGAGCCTCACAAAAAAATCGCAGGGTCTAGCAAATGTTACCAGTGGATTTAAAAGGTAGAAGAACCCCAGGAACCATGTTTGCAGGCCATGGACATGTGTTCCTGAATTAATTTGGAGTGATCAGGAAATTATTAAAGCAAGGAGGGAGATTGGGCATACAGCCTCACAAAAAAATCGCAGGATCTAGCAGGTGTTACCAGTGGATTTAAAAGGTAGAAGAACCCTAGGAAGAATGTTTCTAGGTTATGAACATGTGTTTCTGAATTAATTTGCAGTGATCAAGAAATTGTTGAGAAGGGGAGAGGGTGGGGGTGTAGAGTCCCACAAAAAAATCGCAGGGTTCAGCTAATGTTACTAGCTGATTAAGAAGGTAATAATGCCCCAGGAAATATGTTTCTAGGTTATGGACATGTGTTCCTGAATTGGTTTGAAGTGATCAAGAAATTATCAAGTAGAGTAGAGGGTGTGGGTGTAGAGCCTCATAAAAAAATCGCAGGGTCTATCAGATATTACCAGTGGATTAGGAAGTTAATACAACCCCAGGAAGCATGTTTCTAGATCATGGACATGTGTTCCTGAATTAATTTAAACTGATCAATAAGTTGGTAAAGCAAGAAGGGAGATGTGGGCATAGAGCTCCACAAAAAGATCGCAGGATCTAGCAAGTGTTACCAGTGGATTTGGAAGGTAGATGAACCCTAGGAAGCATGTTTGCAGGTCATGGACATGTGTTCCTGAATTAATTTGCAGTGATCAAGAAATTGTTAAGAAGGGGAGAGGGTGTTATGAATCCTAGGTCATGTGGGTACTCAAACCCTACCCTAACAACTCTCATGCCACATATCACATGACATGCCTCATGTACTTCTAGAACATTCTATGTACATGTATAATACATGACTTATTAATCTCCATCTCTATATATCTATATCTGTACTACCTTACCCACGATATGTTATCACCTCAGTCAGCATTCCCACTGACATAGTCATAATTACTCATCATCTACCCAAACATGTATAAACACTGTAGCAGTATATAAACCTGAATCTAGCATTGAGAGAACTCAGTCAAGTTCTCTTCAGGATTCCTTCATCCTTTGCTTGTCTCTAAGTCAGTATCTTTGTTGGGTAGCCTGGTTCTTATTGGATTGGAGTTGCTACAGAAGTACTTGACTACAGTTCACCACTCTACCCTCTACTCTCTCATCGTTACATGTGGCCCCTAGTATTAAAGGGATACAGCCAGACTCCAGGCTTAAGGAGACCTTGTTTTACAATCACCTTCATCTTCTCGTGCATTTGTGCTTTATCTTTCCTTTTACGTACACCCCAGCTATGCACTGGTGCAGGAGCTTAGCTATCCAGGGCAGCTCAGTGGTGTCCTCGAGCAGACTTAATTGGTTTAAACACTGCCACAAAAAACTCTTTCAGTTTCTTCACACTTCAGCAAGCATCCTTGTGTGGTGCATTTGTTATACTCTGAGTTATCTACACTCCAATGTTGTTGAAAGAGCAGTCTTGTGCCCATCGACTAGGAGCTATGTACATTTCTCTACTTAGGCAAGTCAGGAAGGCTATTGGTCCAATTGCACCTTTGTGGCTGGAGTGAGAAGTCCTTGCCCAAAGTCTTCATTTACTTTTCTTTTGGATGTTCAACCCCTATCTTGGAGTCAATATGACTTCCCTGATCAAACAAGAAGAAACTCCTTACCTATACAAGGTACCCGAGTATGACCCAAATGACTTCATCCTGGGTCTTATCAAAGAAGAAGAAGAAGAAATTCCCCACCTCACTAAATTCCTAGCCAGTGGATTCCAAGTATCTGAGTTCATGGAAATAAGCAGATCCCACGAATACCAAAGCATCGCTATCTTGAGAAGAGAACCAGGACATGCAATCCCCAGATATCACCCCTACCAACATGGACAGATACAGAGAACCTCTCCTGTTTGTGGACACAGAAGAGGAGAATGAGTATGAAGACCCACCAAACCCAGATCCTTCTATACTGCTGCAATTCACAATGGCAGCAGCTGAAGAGATGGCTGACACCTATCAACAAATCTAGAACCTTCAGGGCATAATCAACACCCTACAAGCCACCATCACTGGTCTAGGAAGGACTGAAACAAAAATAAACAAGAAGGTGGATGTAATCTCAGATCCCAGAAACTTTGATGGGGACTACACCAAATTTGACCAATGGAAGGTCAAAATGTCAATGTACATTGACTACCACAGAGATATGTTCATCTCCAACCAAGATATAGTGATGGCAGTGCTCTCAAGGGTCAGCCCCAAAAACAGGGAACTGGACAAACATCAGGCTGGAGAATGGTCTACACAAATACTAAGAACATACCTAGAAGGAAGTTGCCACGCATGGCCCACCAAGGACGAGCTTCGGAGAGAGCTCAAAAAATGTTTTCATCCACAAAACCAGAGGGACAAGGCCTGCAATAACCTCCTCATCCTCAAACAAGGAGCCCAAGAAAGAACCAAATTTTTCTTGGTCAGATGGGAAGCAGAAATGATCAAGTCCGAACTCCCTGCCAAATCCACTATCTTGCTGTTAGAACAAGCAGTAAGAAGTGAAATAATGAAGGAGGTATACCTGCAATCACTTCAAGAAGATACAGATCTTGAAGAATACAAAGAAATGATCAAAAACATGGGAAATGCCATGGAAGCATACGCAGCCCAAAACAAAGGGGTCATGTTCTTTAATCAAAAGGCAAAGGAGGGGGGTCAACACAACAGAGACCCCAATGCAATGGACATCAATGTGGTTAACATCTGCAAAATGAAATGCTTCAATTGTGGTGGAGACCACCAAGCATCGGACTGTAAAAAGCCAAAAAAAGGAATGCTCGGAATACAAATTCCTAGGTGGTGGACATTCATGCAGATGTTCCAAATACTGGATGGTCAGAGCTATGGAGACAAGCTCCAAAACACCAAAAGGCAAAGAGCAGGAAGACATCCACATGAAACAAATAAGCCAAATGGATTTCAAGGTGGCCAAAGCCTACTTCACTGACCTCTTGGGAAAAGAGTGAAGTCTGTAGCCAAACTGGGCGACTGCAGACTGGACAATAGTTTTCATAATTATTTTCATGTACTTAGCAATACAGAAATGGACTCAGGGGATGAGCCCCCTGTATTTAATTATGATACAGAAGATGAGGATTCAACTCCTCCAACTGAGACTGGGTCTCATGAAAGTGAGCTTGCTGCATGGGAATACAGGCTTAATTCAGTCAAAAATAAAAATGAAAATATTTATGAAAACTCAGATAGGATCTGCCTCAGATTGGTAAACCAGAGGAAAGAAATCAACCTACACATACAGGTTGCACTGGCTACAGCCAAACAAGACATGAAAGAAGTCGAAGCACTCCTAGATAGCAGAGCAAATGGCACTTTTATCAATGCCACATGGGCTAAGGCAAACAAAATACCCATGACCAAGCTAGAATGGGTAATCCCCGTGTTCAACATAGATGGATCAAAGAACTCTGCCAGAAACATCTCTCACACCACAGAGATAATCGTAGACTTCAATGAACATAGAGAAAAGATCACTGCCGATGTAACCAATCTGGGAAGGAATCCTTTCATCCTAGGATACACATGGTTGCAGAAGCACAACCCAGAAATAGACTGGAAAACAGGAAGAGTGGAGCTGACATGATACCCATGAACCTGCTATCTCCTCAGAGAAGGATCTGTGTTCCTTCATACCCTTGAGGAACAAGAAATCAACAACATGCCTTACATATACCAGAGGCTTAAAAAGAATCTGATTGACAAAAAAGGAAACCATGGAAAAGACCACAGAAGAAATGGTCCCACAAGAATATCACAAGTTTCTGGACATTTTCACTAAAAAAGCATCCAAATGTATGCCCTTACAAAAGGAATGGGATCATGCTATCGAAATGAAGCCTGATTTCAAACCTAAAAAGGCCAAATTATACCCCATGAGTGTAGAAGAAGAAAAGGAAGTGTCAGACTTCATAGACAAACAACTAAGAAAAGGCTATATATGTCCCTTGAAGTCCCTACAAACATCCCCAGTATTCTTTATACCAAAGAAAAATGGGAAGAAAAGGATGGTGCAAGATTACTGATACATCAATGAATATACCATCAAAAACAATTACCCACTCCTGCTAATTAGTCAGCTCATAGACAAACTAAAAGGAGCAAAGATGTTTACAAAGATGGATCTCCAATGGGGATACAACAACATATGCATAAAGGAGGGTAATGAATGGAAGGCAGCCTTTGTATGTCACAGAGGGTCCTTCAAACCAGTGGTCATGTACTTCAGTCTGTGTAACTCACCAAGCACATTCCAGACCATGATGAATGAAATATTTGCCAATATGTAAGGAGTCATCATTATCTACATAGATGACATATTAGTATTTATGAAAATGGATAACCAAGAAGAACACAACAAGATTGTTCTAGAGGTCCTTTGATGACTAAAGGAAAATGATCTCTTCATAAAACCGGAAATGTGCTATTTCCAAGTAAAATCCATGGAATTCCTCAGCATGATCATATCCAACCAAGGGATTGAAATGGACAAAACAAAGGTTCAAGCAATTAGGGAATGGCCCATTCCCACCAATGTAAAAGGTGTGCACAGCTTTTTAGGATTAGCAAACTTCTATTGCCACTTCATCAAAGATTACTCAATCATCGCATGACCCCTGCACAATCTTACAAAAAAGGATGGATCTTGGAAGTGGGAAACAAGACAACAAGAAGCCTTCGACATGCTCAAGCGAGCATTTACCACAGCACTGGTACTTGCATACCCCGACAACAACTGCCAATTCCGAGTAGAAGCAGATGCCTCAGACTTTGCAACTGGAGCTGTATTATCCATGGAAAAGGATGGGAAATGGCACCCTGTCACATGCTCCTCACATTCCATGATGCCAGAACAGAGAAATTACCCAATAGCTGACAAAGAAATGTTGGCCATCATTCTGGCATTGGAACAATGGCGCCACTACCTTGAAGGTGCAAAACACAGGTTCAAGATCTGGAGCAATCACACAAACCTTCAGTATTTCATGAAATCTCAGGACCTTAACAGGAGACAAGCAAGATGGGCGCAATACCTATCAAGATTTGACTATGCCCTGATAAACAAACCAGGGTCATCCATGGGAAAGGCTGACACACTCTTGCAAAGAGAAGACCATGCTGTGGGAATAGAAAATGACAACCAAGGAGTAATAGTCATTCCCACAGAAAGGATCTCCAAAGCGGAGAAACGCATCCAAATATACAGTGCAGAAGAAGCACTGTTAGACAAAATCCACCAAGCCCAAAATGAGGCAGCAGTACCCGATGCCATAATGGACAAAGAGGGACTAATAAAGGTCACAGGTAAAATATACATCCCAAAAGGAGACCTTCATCAAAAGGTCATAACCCTGTATCATGACAGCACTGTGGCAGGGCATGGTGGACAAGAAAAGATGTTTGAGCTAGTTTCACGTTATTACATGTGGGAAGGGATGAGATCCCAAATAAAGACATTGCTCCCACTGCGAGTGCTGTGTGCGAATGAAGCCAAGTAATTGCCCACCAGCCAGCAAACTATCCAATCTCAAGCAGACCATGGTAAGACATCTTGACAGACTTCATCACAGACTTACCCACCTCCAATGGGTATGATATGATCCTAGTGGTTGTAGACAGATTCTTGAAGGAAGCAGTATTTATTCCCACCACAAAGGACATTACATCACTGGGAACAGCTAAATTATACAGGAACCATGTGTGGAAGGAACACAGGTTACCTAAAACCATCATATCTGATCATGGCCCACAGTTCACTGCCCTGGTCATGAAAGATCTGGGAAAAGCATTAAAGATCAAACTCCACAAGTCCACCACTTTCCACCCCCAAACAGACAGACAAACCAAAAGAGTTGACCATGAACTCTCCCAATATCTCCAACTATACATGGTAGAAAACCAAGATCAATGGGCAGAATGGCTGAGCCTCACCCAGTTTAGTTACAACAACAAAGTTCACTCAGCAATGAAGAAGTCGCTGTTTGAACTAACACACACACCTACAAACCATGCATGGGAACTGCACCCACAAAAGTGAAAGCCCCCACAGCCACAGACTTTATGCAATCATTTGTGGATACATTAACCAAAATGAAACTTAACCTAGAAAACAAACAAAAAGAAATGAAAAAGCAGGTGGATAAGCACTGCTCAGAGTCACCTTGCTACAAAGAGGGAGACAAGGTGTGGCTGGCCACAGAAAACCTTAATCTACACAACATGCACCAGTCATGTAAGTTAACTGAACAGTGGCTGGGCCCCTACAAAGTAATCAAAATGGTTGACAACAATGCTGTAAAACTACATCTACCCAAATCAATGAATATACACCCTGTGGTAAATGTATCAAGGGTTAAACCATACAAAGAATGCCTAGATGGCGCACCTATTTATAAACCCAGACTGGTAGAAGTTCACAAAGAAGGAGAAGAACTCCATGAGGTTGACTACATCGTTGATTCACAACTCAGGGGTAAAAGACTTGAATTCCTCATACACTGGAAAGGACAGGACAAAGAAGACCAAACATGGGAACCAGAAGAAAACTTTTCCTGTGTGAAAGAAGCAGTTTGGGACTTTTATTTAAAACACCCAAGTGCACCTCAGAGGTTGAGGATGACACAAATGGTGTTTACAACATTATTTAACCTGTATGAAAACTACATGGAAGTACCCACACCTTGGTCTTGCCTGAAATGTGAACCTTAGAAGGGAGGTAATGTTATGAATCCTAGGTCACACAGGTACTCAAACCCTAACCCTAACGACTCTCACATCACATATCATGTGACATGCCTCATGTACTTCTAGAACATTCTATGTACACATGTAATACACAACTTATTAATCTCTGTCTCTATATATCTATATCCATACTACCTTACCCACGATACGTCATCACCTCAGTCAGCATTCCCACTGACATAGTCATAATTACTCATCATCTACCCAAACATGTATAAACACTGTAGCAGTATATAAACCTGAATCTAGCATTGAGAGAACTCAGTCAAGTTCTCTTTGGGATTTCTCCATCCTTTGCTTGTCTCTAAGTCAGTATCTTTGTTGGGTAGCCTGGTCCTTATTGGATTGGAGTTACTACAGAGGGTGGGGGCATAAAGCCCCACAAAAAAATCACAGGATCTAGCAAGTGTTATCAGCGGAATTAGAAGGTAGATGAACCCCAGGAAGTATGTCTTCAGGTCACAATCATGTGTTCCTAAATTAATTTGGAGTGATCAAGAAGTTGACAGAGCAAGGAGGGGGATGTGGGCATAGAGCTCCACAAAAAAATCGCAGGATCTAGCAAGTGTTACCAGTGGATTTGGAAGGTAGATGAATACTAGGAAGCATGTTTCTAGGTTATGAACATGTGTTTCTGAATTAATTTGAAGTGATCAAGAAGTTGGCAGAAAGGTGAGCATAGAGCCTCACCAAAAAATCACTGGATCTAGTGAGTGAGTGAGTGTTATCAGTGGAAGCATGTTTTCAGGTCATGGACATGTGTTCCTGAATTAATTTAAAGTGATCAACAAGTGATTGAGAAAGAAAGGGGGTGGGGATGTGGAGTGTCACCAAAAAATCACTAGGTCTAGTGATTGTTACCAGTGAATTTGGAGGGTAGAAGAACACCGGGAAGCATGTTTCTAGGACATGGACATGCATTCCTGAATTAATTCAAGGAAGGTGGGCATAGAGCCTCACAAAAAATAGCTAGATCTAGCAAGTGCTACCAGTGGATTTGGAATGTAAATGAACCCCAGGAAGCATGTTTCCAGGTTATGTACATGCGCCCTTGATTTACTTTGAGCCAATCAGAGAATAGTCAAGTGGGGATACAGAGCCTCACAAATATTTCATCAAGTCTTGTAGGTGTTTTTAGTGGTTTTCATTGAAGAGAACATGTTATATAAACTATATATCAATCAACATCCATAACATCATCCATCTCATCCACATCCATAGCATCAGTTTCAGGAGAAGCTGGATAGTCCATCTTGACCCCACTATTCATTTCAATATCACTCCCTTCTGATCCTTCTTTGGATACTGGGCTGGATGTGTCTTCATGAGCTTTTGAAGCCTGTTTGGATCATTGTTCATTTCTTCATGGTGGGGGTGACTTTCTCTTGTTCCTTGTAGCCTGAGACATGGCTAAAAGGTATCTTTGCAAGGCTTGCCTCTTCTGTCTGTCAGTCTCATCCTTTCTACTTGCCAGACCATCAAATCCACTGTGAAACAACCCTAAGAGTACTAGGTTGCACTAGGCTCAGCGACTAAGAGAAGTGGTACTGAGTCGTGTCTTAGAAGAGGGGAACTCTCCAAGAGGACTTGACTGGGGATGCCAGGCAAGACCCTTGGGTTTATATACAGTTCTACTGTATGTACATGTTGTGGTTGTATCTAATGATCTACTACTCTATATAGTTAAATGTTCTAGAAAGTTCTAGGGCGTAGGGTTAACATATAGCCATAGGGCTGGTACATAGCCTTCAAGGCAGTGTGGAATGGAAGCGAACAGCCATGAGGCTGTGAGCAGAAATGAAAAGAAGTAGAGAAGCAAACCATGAGGTGAACTCTGTTCATCTGGGCTTGAACTCTATAATAATGTACACATGACCAAACACTGAGGCGTGGGAATGTGGACTTAGAATTGTGAGATGTCCAGCATCTAGGGAATAACAGGTGCTTAGAGGTCAATAGCTGTGTAGATGGAAACGTAGTGACTTGAGCATTGTCATTGGGTGTTGCAAACGCTTATGTAATAGGGGCGAAAAGTATACCCCTGTAACACTATCCCCCCTTTAATGATTGAACTCTGGGTGATCAAAGGTAAGGGTTGAATAGGTTGAGATCTTGTGTGAAGATCATCATGAGGGTGCATGCGGTGTGAGGGTTGAGGATGTGGAACTCCTGGATTGCATCAATGCAATTGGAAAGGTTTTCCTTGGGTTCCCATGTTCTGTCCTCAATATTGTAGCCCTTCCAGTGGACTAGGTATTCAAGCTTCCTGTGCTTGAGACATGAGTCAATGATATAGTTGACTTCATAGACTTCATTGTGGTCATCAGTTATGTGGACTGGACCAGGATGGGATAGTGGTTGACTGGCTAGCGGTTCATGGTAAGGTTTAACCTGTGAGATGTTAACCAGGTTGTGGATCTTGATGGATCAGGAAAGGCATAGCCTGATGGCATTCATTCCAATCATCTCTTCAACTGAGTATAGGCCAAGCCATTATTCAGTGAGTTTCTTGGATTGGCGTGTCAAACAGAGGTTTTCCGTAGCCAACCAGACTTTGTCACCTGGCTTATAGATGGGTGCTGGAGTGCAGTGTTTATTTGCTTGGGTACACATGCATTCCCTTGTTTTTTCAAGGTTAATGCAGGTTTCATCTAGGGTATCCCACATAGCGTGTGTGAAGTCATTGGCAGCCAGTGCCTTAGAGATCTGAGGTTCAATGCCCATTCATGGTGCATAGGATTTCATGACTTTGAAAGGAGACTTCTTGGTAGAAGCAGAGATTTTGCAATTTTAGGAGAATTGTGCAATGGGTAACCAGGCGGACCAAGTATTTTGCTGCTCATTGCAATATAATTGGAGATACTGCTGGAGATCCCAATTCATTCATTCTGATTGCCCGTTTGTTTGCAGGTGATAAGCTGTGGACATCTTGCTAGAGATGCCAAGGTGTTTGCAGACTTCTTGGAAGACTGTGGAGGAGAATTGTAGACTGCGATCTGATACGATCGATCATGGGAGTCCATGGTGCTTCCATATGTTATGGAGGAAGAGTTTAGCCATGTCTAGTGTGGTTATGTTCTTCATGCATGGAATGAAACATGCTTCTTTGGAGAAGTGGTCGACAACTACCATGATTGAATCATATCTGGATGATTCTGGTAGGTGAAACAACCCTAAGAGTACTAGGTTGCACTAGGCTCAGCGACTAAGAAAGGTGGTACTGAGTCGTATCTTAGAAGAGGGGAACTCTCCAAGAGGACTTGACTGGGGTTGAC